>CM077229.1:3556269-3841269 GCA_039654775.1 Spinibarbus caldwelli | reverse complement strand
TAATTTATTATTTATTTAAAAGAGACACCCTAGAGCAGGGGTGTCAAACTCAGTTCCTGGAGGACCGGAGCCCTGCAGAATTTAGATGCAACCCTAATTAAACACATCTGATCCAGCTAATCATGTCATTTAGGCTTATTTGAAAACTATATGGTTTGTGTGTTGGAGTAGGGTTGGAACTAAACTCTGCAGGGCTGCGGCCCTCCAGGAACTGAGTTTGACACCCCTGCCCTAGAGCATCATATCCTGTTGCAGGTGCAAAGTTATTTTGCATGCTCAACGACTTGTAACTTTGCTTTTACAAAGCAAACACACTCCAATCAACCTCATGCGTGTCACTGGCTATCCACAAAGTACTGATGTTGTCATGCGGAGCTGCTATTAGTTTGACTAAACACACAGATGCGCACACACAGGCAGGGCAGCTGTGCAGAAAGCTGGGTCCAGCACTTTCAGGTCAGAGGTCAGCAACTTGCAGCTTTGATGCACAAACACAACAGCACGTGGATGATTCACGGAGGTAGAATGCTGCTGACATCACCTCCTCTGGCTCAAGGGTGGAAGCCCCACACACACCCAGACAAAGAGCTCATTATATTTGAGTGCTGCTGTCTGTGTGTGTGTGCGCTACTAACAAACTTCAAACAAATTAGCTCAGAGTGTGTGAAAGAGAGCAGTAAATAAAAGAGTATCAGCTCTCATTACGCTGAAATGTCTCTCCTAAAGCATCATCATGTTCTTGTACCGTCGAGTGAGGTGAGAGGGCGTACTGAGCACATGCGGTACACAAGGTCGACGGTGTGAACTTCCACTTCATTGTCTCTTCTTGAACACTCTTAAAAATAAGGTTCCGAAAGTGGGGTTTTCACAGAAGAACCATTTTTGTTTTTCAAAGAACCTTTCAGTGAACAGTGGAATTCATGGAAAGGTTCCATGAACGTTAAACATTCTTTATGGAACCACAAATTCCAATAAAGAACCTTTGGTAACACTTTACTTAAAGCCTTTATGTATAATGCATTATAAAGGGTTATTAAAGGGTATAATGCATTATAATTATTTATAATGTGCCTTGTAATACATTATATCTTGCTGTAAATAAGTATAACCAAATGCATAATATAACAATGAGATTGTACAATGAATGAGGTGCATTATTTACAAGGCATAATTAATTCATTAAAACAACTTTTATAATGCGTTATACATAAAGGCTTTAAGTAAAGTGTTACCGAACCTTTATTTTTAAGGATGTATGGAAAACATCATACACAGCCAAAGTAAGATTTTAATGCTCAGATGTTACTCTTTTTGTAGCTCTGGAGATTTATTTGAGTTCTTAAGCTTCATTTAAGCATTTGTCTCAAACGCTTCTAAAATTGCTATGGAGGAATAAAAATGGACACAAATGAGACAATTGCTGACATACAGTAAGAGTATGGAGCAATCAGAATAATACAGATATACCTAAAATTACATGGTCTTGGAATAATTTGATGAGAAAGGTTCATATTGTTGATATTGAGACTTGATTGCAAACTTTGGTTTCTTGGCAAATCTGAACACAAATCTGAGATATCTAAAGGAAATACAAGTGACATTACAATGGTCCATATGCCAGCAGATTTAAAGTCATTCAGAACCAGTTTTGCTTTGATAATCTTGACGTTTCTGAATGAAACTGGATATTCAATGAGGAAAAAAAAAAAAAAAAAGGTGGGAAGTTTTTATACATCAGGAATTGACTAAAACGTATCATACATCAGGTATAACACACCACTGTGGAGAAGGTGATGGGTTTGTCAGATAAAAACAGTCTAAATAGTCTTAGGTTATTGGATTTTGATTAAATATTACAAAAATAAGCATTTAGAAAGTAAATTGGGTCAAATTTGATTTCATGTTGACCTTGGCTATTCAACCTCATTGCAGACGAAACAACTTAGATTCTATTTGTGATTTTTCTTTTCTACAGAAATGCAGAAAACACACAACAGCTCCATTCAGCATGGTACTTACAAGAACCTCTGTGTCCAACAATACAGAAAACCCTCAGGCCAACACTATGACGAGGGAACGGAGAGGACTGAAAGAATAAAAGACGGGGTGATGGTGGTATTAAAAGTCCCTCGTGGCCCTGTTGGTGACGGCAAAGTTCTCTTGTCAACCATTAATGCTGCTTTTTGGCTCATGAAGAGCAGCGGTGCCCCTACCCAGCATGCACCTGGCAGGCAGGGAGCAGGTAAGTGCAGCGGACAGATCTGTTAATTTGAAAGCAGAAACAGCAGTCAGACAGCATGAGTGCTTTTCCCTGTAAACCTGGAGTGATGGCAAGCGGAAAAGTACTCCATACAGTCTCGAAACTACCTGCTAAACCAGATCGAATCCAAGTGAAACGTCCTCCTTTCAAAAGCAGCAAATGCACCTCGAGATGGACAGGTTCTTCAAGGAAAGAGACAAGACTCATTAGACCATCGTGACTCTGAAGGAAATTGGTCTATTTTAAGATGTTTTTGAGGCTCTGCGTGAATACAGTCTTTATCAATTGTTTAAAAGCTCTTTGAATCGGTGGCCTAACAGGAGAGTATACATTAAGAGACATGTCTTGTCCTGTTCTTATAGAGGAAAACATGATTTTTTTAATGCATTCAGTATATAAAAGAGCAAGGGCAACCTATTGGTTGAGGCATGTAATACTCTCAAATAATTTATTTAACATAGCAGATAGCACATTTTGTAAAAAATGCTGGCCATGTTTTATTTAAACCAACCTATAATGGCAACTCCTGTCCGGGTCATATTTTTTCATTTTAATTTTGTGCTGTAAAATAAAACATTTTGCGTAGACAAAATGAACACTACTTTTATTTATTTTTTTGCTTTATTTATTTATTTATTTGCATAGGTTGCATTATTTTTTTAATGTTACATTCACAGTAAAAAAATAAAAAAAATAAAAATAAAATAAAAATACCTTCTTTACAGTGAATTTTAATGACAGTTAATCACATTTAACCATTACTGTAATGTATCCAGGTATTTTTAATTTTGACTTTTTTTTTTGCTAATTTCCATTATTCTCGATGATTCTCGTTAATACTGTTTTACTTTACTGTAATATTATAAAAAATACTGTAATATAAATTTTAAGTTAAATCAGCATAAATGAAAGGTAGCACAAGTACTACAGTGATGTATAAATTCTTTTCAGTTTTTCTAATTACATCGCCAACAATTACATTGTTTTGCAACATGGTAATAAGAATGTGATTTTTAAAAAAAAAAAAATTTATTATTTTTTTTTTTTTAAATTATTATCATCTTTCTTCTTTCTATTGTTTTTCTGGTGAAAAAAAAATGCATGTATGTTCCTGACAGGTTTTGTGAGATTCACTCTGATCCAAAACTCAATCACGTAACAAATTTCTGTTCTCCTTTGCTCATGTGAAGTCATGTGTTTGTCGACAGAGCCCCATCTGTCATTATTAAGGGGAAGCAGGAGCTGCCCAACTGTCATACTTCATCCACAGGTAGAGAGCAGCAAGGAGTGGCAGAAACAGAGCGTTTCAAACCCCAACTCTGAGCCATGGAAACAAGACGATGTCAGTTGCATTATGCATATCGCAAGTTAATAGGCCTGTCACACTCAATACTCGCCAGTTACCCTTAGTGAGCAACGTAGTCACACATGCTCATCCTGTGCATGGTATCCATTGACAGATTAATTGACAAGGTGACACAATGCCGTGTGGAGTCATTTGTCACATTTCTGCGCTGATCGCTGAGCTTTTGGTTTTTGCTATCTGATGCAGGGTGATGTCTAGAGAGTATGGGGTCATTATGCATTAAATTTTCATGTCTTCATCATATACGTGCTAAACCAAAGTAAAATCATTTATAATTCACCCAGTGAGTTCAATATTTTATTTAACGTATTGAGTGGATGCTGCATGAACATCTAACATGAAAAACTATCAGTTTTTTAACAAAAAAAAGGCATTTCTTAATTTTTAATTTCCTCTAACTAAATAAGAATACTAACAACAGCTTTACTGCCACTTTGCATTCTGTCCAGCAAAATCCAGTGTCGTAAAAAAATACAATTCTGTCATCACTCGTCCTCAGGTTATTCTAAACTGACTTTCTTTTGTGAAACACAGATGATATTTTGAAAAATATCTCAATGTATGGTAACACTTTATTTTGGGGACCAGTTCTCACTATTAACCAGCTTATTAGCATGCATATTACTAGCATATTGGCTGTTTATTAGCACTCATAAAGCAAATATTAACACCTTACTCTGTTTGACAATATTTTAGATCCCTTAATCCACCCCATGACTAAAACTTAAATATCTTATTAACTATCAATAAACAGTTTATTGAGGCACGAGACGTAGTTAATAGTTAGTTAACTGTCAGAATATAAAAATGACAAAAAAATGCATTGCTGCATATTAATGTAACCTTTAATAGTCAAGTCAAGCCACTATTATTTGTATAGCGCTTTTAACAATGCAAATTGTGTCAAAGCAGCTTTACATCAGCTTGATATAAAGCTGGGTGGCTTTATATCAGCTTTACAGTAATTAGACGGGGAAATAGTTTGTCGAAATATTGTCATTCTCCTCTGGCCAGACAAAATCAGTAGTTTAAATCTAGGCTAAAGCAGAGTCAGATTGTGCAAAGGACTCATCTGGTTCCTGTGGTCTTGTCCCGATGGCCGTCAAGGAGACAGGGTCTTCACTGGGGATCAGTCTCTGGGGCTCATCTAGTCGTCTTGGTCTCCGCTGATGTTCAGGGCTGTAGAGGTCATCTCTAGGTGCTGATCCACCATCTGATCTGGATACAGACTGGATCCGGTTGGCTTCAGTGATCATCTGATCTGGATACAGACTGGATCCGGTTGGCTTCAGTGATCATCTGATCTGGATACAGTCTAGATCTGGGTGGCTACGGTGACCTCGGAATAAGAAAGAAACAGACTAATATTAGCGTAGATGCCATTCTTCTAACGATGTAATAAGTACATCGGGTGTTTTGGGAAGTGTTCCCTGTTCCGGTTGACCTAATTAATGCAGCCTAACAATCCTTTAACGGATTTGAATTCTAGAAATGCGATAGTGTATTATGTGTAAACCAGGTTAAAGAGATGGGTCTTTAATCTAGATTTAAACTGACAGAGTGTGTCTGCTTCCCGAACAGTGCTAGGTAGATTGTTCCAGAGTTTGGGCGCTAAATAGGAAAATGATCTCCCACCCGCAGTTGATTTTGATATTCTAGGTATTATGAAATGGCCAGAGTTTTGAGATCGCAGCGGACGTGAAGGACTATGCGATAAGAGCTCACTCAAATACTGAGGTGCCAAACCATTCAGGGCCTTATAGGTAATTAGCAAGATCTTAAAATGTATACAATGTTTAATAGGGAGCCAGTGCAGTGTTGACAGAACCGGGCTAATGTGGTCATACTTCCTGGTTCTAGTAAGAACTCTAGCTGCTGCATTTTGAACCAGCTGGAGTTTGTTTATTAAACGCGCAGAGCAACCACCCAATAAAGCATCACAATAATCTAGTCTCGAGGTCATGAACGCATGAATTAATGTTTCTGCATTTGACATTGAGAGCATAGGTTGTAATTTAGATATATTTTTAAGATGTTTTTAAGTTTTACAAATGTTACAAAAATGTTTTTCGAAGGAAAGATTGCTCTCAAAAAGTACGCCTAGGTTCCTAGCTGATGAGGAAGAATTTACAGAGCAGCCATCAAGTATTAGACAGTGATCTAGGTTATTACATGCAAAAGCTTTTGGTCCAATAAATAACACCTCTGTTTTTTCAGAATTTAGCAGTAAGAAATTGCTAGTCATCCAGTTTTTACTATGTATAGTTTTAACGGAATGATACATTCCGTTAATTTTGCAAATTGGTAAGTTTCATCAGGTCGCGAAGAAATCTAGAGCTGGGTATCATCAGCATAACAGTGAAAGCTAACACCATGTTTCCTAATGATATCTCCCAAGGGTAAAATGTAAAGCGTGAAAAGTAAGGGGCCTAGTACTGAGCCTTGAGGTACTCCATACTGCACTTGTGATTGGTATGATACCTCTTCATTTACTGCCACAAATTGATGGCGGTCAGATAAGTACAATTTGAACCATGCCAGTGCACTTCCTCTAATGCCAACATAATTTTCTAGTCTATTTAAAACAATGTTGTGGTCGATAGTGTCAAACGCAGCGCTAAGATCCAGTAGCACTAATAGAGAGATACAACCACGATCAGATGATAAAAGTAGGTAATTTGTAACTCTAATGAGAGCAGTCTCAGTACTATGATATGGTCTAAAACCTGACTGGAAATCCTCACATATAGCATTTTTCTCTAAGAAGGAAGATAGTTGTGATGATACTACCTTTTCTAATATCTTTGACAGAAAAGGGAGATTCGAGATCGGTCTGTACTTAATTAATTCTTTGGGGTCAAGTTGTGTTTTTTTAATGAGAGGCTTAATAACAGCCAGTTTGAAGGTTTTTGGGACATATCCTAATGACAATGATGAGTTAATAATATTCAGAAGAGGATCTATTACTTCTGGAAGCACCTCTTTTAGGAGCTTAGATGTAACAGGGTCTATCATACAGGTTGTTGGTTTAGATGATTTAACAAGTTTATACAATTCTTCATTTCCAATAGAAGAGAATGAGTGGAACTGTTCCTCAGGGGATCTATAGTGCACTAGCTGATGCGATAATGTGGCTGACAGCTGCATGGTTACAATTTTATCTCTAATAGTTTTGATCTTGGAAGTAAAGTAGTTCATAAAGTCATTACTACTGTGCTGCTGGGTAATGTCTGCACCTGCTGTTATATTTTTTGTTAATTTAACCACTTTATTGAATAAATACTTGGAGTTGTGTTTGTTTTCTTCAAAAAGAGATGTAAAGTAAGCAGATCTAGCATTTTTTAAGGCTTTCCTGTAGGAGAGAGTATTTTCCCGCCAAGCAATACAAAATACCTCTAGTTTTGTTTTCCTCCAGCTGCGCTCCATTTTCCGGGCTGCTCTCTTCAGGGCCCGAGTGTGCTCATTATACCACGGTGTTGGACTCTTTTCCTTAATCTTCTTTAAGCGTAAAGGAGCAACTGTATCTAAAGTGCTAGAAAAGAGAGAGTCCATAGTTTCTGTTACATCAACAAGTTGTTCTGAGCTATTGGATATGCTGAGGAACTGAGATAAATTAGGAAGATTATTTATAAAGCAGTCTTTTGTGGTAGAAGTGATGGTTCTACCATAATTGTAACAAGGAGTTGGCTTTACAGCTTTAGCTATATGGAATATACACGAAACTAGATAATGATCTGAGATATTATCGCTCTGCTACAAAATTTCAACGCCACTGACATCAATTCCGTATGACAGTATTAAATCTATAGTATGATTTCGAAAATGAGTAGGTCCTGACACGGGTTGTTTAACACCAATAGAAATTAGAATGTCTATAAATGCTGATCCCAACTAATCTTTTTCATTATCAACATGGATATTAAAATCACCAGCAATTAGGACTTTACCTGCAGCCAGCACTAACTCAGATAGAAAATCAGCAATTTCTTAAATAAAGTCTGTATGGTGCCCTGGTGTCCTGTATACAGTAGCCAGTACAAACATCAAAGGGAATTTATCATTAACACTTGTTTCTTTGGATAACGTTATATGAAGCACCATTACTTCGAATGAATTAAACTTGACTCAATTTTGACCGGCTGTTTTTGTCATTTTAACCCTAAAGGCAACTGTTTATTTTGATGTGAGCTTAAAAGGTTTTTTGGCAGGGGACAGACAGACAGCGCAGTTTACCCAGCTTACTTGCAGCGATGCCGTCCCCGTCCTCTCTGACAGGAAGTAATGGCAGGGCATATAATAGGGCATATATGTAGTCTGAAACATTTTAGTTAATTTTTGTTTCTATTTGACAAAGTACCACAGAAGATATGATATTGCCAATTTGGAAGTCTGTGAGACCTTTTAAAGAAATACTTAAATGACACAAAAAACCACAAGCAAGCATATCGATTATTTTGAATTTACAGAATTCAAAAAGTTACAGCAAAACAGGAACGACCCTTGGAGTAAAGAGGTAATGCATTTAGCACTGACTCAAATAGTCACTCTGAATTGCTGTTTTATACGATGGGAAATTTCTGGACTGTAGTTAATGGATTCCGGCCATATGCTGTTGTGATTCAATAACACTAAAGTTCCATATGCTCGCCCACTTTAACAGCGTGGTCATAAAACAACATTTTTTTTCCAAGTGCGTAGCCATTCAGCGCTATATTAACTTCCTGGTAAATAGCTGAAACGAGTTGAACGAGAATGGACAGGCCGCTTTAGCAGCATATCAAACCTTCTTTTCTCAAGTATACATTTTGTAGATGATAAAAGCCATGTGTGCTATGCAATTAAGCACAAATACTGTAAGCATTTCCCCTTGGGAACTAAGTGATACAGAGAGATGAGATGAGAGGGGAGAGAAGAGCACAGGTGGGGAGGAGGAGATGAGAGCAGCAAACCTGCAGAGGAAATGAAAAGAGAGGAGACAGAACTACAAAGAAAAGTTTGAATGTTGGTGTGCAACAACAGTTTAAAGGTTATACAGGTGTTGAGTAGAACGAATACATGCTGTTTATGGAAATCTTGATCAATCCAATGGGATGTTATTTATAAGACTGTATATTAACACCTTTATTAGAGAAAGAGTTATTGTAAAGAATTCAGATCAATAACTTACTCCTTGGTTCAAAATAGCAAAAGCACATTCCTATAATGGCAAGAGACATATCTCTACATTCCAGGCTTTCACTTTAGGCACATATTCTCATTTAAAGTTAAAGCTGTGTGAGTAGAAAATGAGGAAGTAAGAGAAAGCAAATAGAAAGTGCTGAGAAGGAAAAAACAGGGATCGTAGAAAGCTTTTTTTTTTTCACCTCTGCTCAAGGCTTAGCTGTCTGTTATGTCATATCCTGCCATTACTTCCTGTCAGAGAGGACGGGGACGGCATCGCTGCAGGTAAGCTGTGTAAATTGCGCTGTCTGTCTGTCCCCTGCCAAAAAACCTTTTAAGCTCACATCAAAATAAACAGTTGCCTTTAGGGTTAAAATGACAAAAACAGCCGGTCAAAATTGAGTCGAATAAGTCATTGTTATCACTGTTTATACCTACCAGTCAACAGTTTTCAATTCATGATATTTTTTCTTTCCTTTGACAGCATATGGCACAACACCCAACTACACACATTCACTGAGTACAGGCCTACCTGCCTTTTTTTTTTTTTCTTTCTTTAGGAAAGTCCTCTTTATAGCAGCGGTATCACTGGAAAAATATTTTACTACATGTCAGAATAGGAAAATGACTAGTTATTTATAGTTATGCCCAAAAATGCATTGCTGCAATTTATAAATATAGTTTAAATATGGTGTATACGGTATGTAGTGTGACAAATAACAAAAGGTAAAGATATGCTTTCTGCAAATTCAACTAATAAATTAGCAAAAAATGTGAACAATTTTACTACCCTACTTTAAGCTCATAATGCATCTTATTATAAGGAAACAGCCACTAAGCCAACAATGTGTTTCTCACAAATGAACTATATAAAGCCAATTTAGTTATTACAAATAAAAAATGTAAAACATAACCATTAGAAATAATACAGTTGAAATCACAAACAAATCTTCAACCGAGCCAAAATCCTAAATCCATTTGCCAATAAGTATGCACAGTGTGAAGAAATAAAGCACTGTAATAAAACCAAGACAGCGGTGGTCATTATCTGCTGCTGATTTAGGCCTAACTGCAGTGCACCAAAACGTTGTAGATAACCATATTAGCCCAAGCTGCGGCAGATTCCCCTGCGAGAGGGTTTTCTAAACGCCTGCAGATTACCATCTCAGGGAAAGTCTCTTTATATGTTCCAACTCTTTGTTTCATTACAAAACTGGGCAATTCATCAGCTTGACTAGGTGTGGAACATTAGGTTTCAGAAACACAAATTCTGCTAAGATGATTTATTTTATTTCCATGGTTTTTGCAGAGCCGCCCTATGTCTTACCTTCAAGTTGACGCGTATAATAGCAGTTGCTGAGGTGGAAAAAGGCAGTAGCGTGTTGTAAAAGGAGAACAGCTTGCAGCACATCACCCGGTTTATCTGACAGGGCTGACATGTTTGCTTGTGTCACCACAGACAACCACATCCACTGCACCAGCTTGAGAGACACTCTCACGTCACTGAACCACTGGCTTTCATTACTGGCCGCCACAGCAGAGCTCAACATTACTCTCCCTCAAGGCAAAGGGCGGCTCTGTCTCTAAAGGTTTAGGTAATGGGAGTCTCTGTCATGAGTTTCTTGGTTTATCTGGGGTTCAGATAAGCACCTGTGAGTGTTTTGAAAAGTAAAGAACTCAACATAACTGCCAGGGCACTAAGAATAGAAACGTTAGCTTGCACTCTCCAAACTGTTGCTGGTGCCTGATGGTGTAAATGTCTAGCGCAAAAAGCAATTACCTGTTCTTTGTCAAATAAACTAGGGTTTTGCTCTTACATGCCAGTAATTTAACTTCTTGAAAATCTAAAACAACAGAAATACAGGTAGTCTTAATCATTTGTGGCAAGCGGTGCCCTGGATAGCAGAGGAAAAAGACATTTATATTCAGAGGTGCTGTCAAACTGTATGGCTAAGCTGTGCCTTTGGCGACGCATTTGCAGTCTGAAAGTGGAAATTCGGTTGGTCAGTGACTCTGCCAATATGTTAGAATTGGTAACGACAAAAATCAAGTATGCCACTGTCATTCACACTTAAACCCAGAGTTGGCCTGGTTACAGGGAACAGTCCAACTTTGTCATCCAGCTTTAGATACAAAGTAAATGCACAAAGATAAGGTGTGCAGTTATTTTGATGTTCAAATGTTTTATCCTCTCCGGCTATGGAGAGACAATTTTAAGTTATAATTGCATAGTCTGATTCGATTTGTTTTTGAGTCAGGAGTTGCAATGGAGTTGGCCAGAAATTAAAAACACTCTTTTAAAGAGAAAAAAAAGTCCCGGCTTTTTCAGGCCGACCCATTTTAGCCCTAAAGGCAGAGCCACAAGCAAATGCACCTCTGTAACCTAAATTTAAACCAGGGGCGTTTCCTCAAAGCACAAAAATATTGGATGAGAAAAAAATTCTTAGTACAAAAAGAAAACAATGCCAATATTACAAAATATAACATTAAAAATTGTATAAATCACAAAGAAACATTGCCTAACAGTGACAACAGCTTTGTTACTGCCTTGAGTGAATTTGGAATAAATGTAAAATGCTTAAAAACACTAATTTGACAAAACTCATACTTGGCTTTAATAAATAGAATATTGATTACAGTGTTAATGTAAAAACATAAAATAGATTTTTGTTTGTTTGTTTTTTCTTTCTCTGACAGAGTAAGTAATGTTTATTTAACCAAGAAAATGTGACTGGGACATGAATTTACATTTGTTAAAAAAAAAAATAAATAAAAAACTCATTTCGGAACACCACCGCACACCACTGATTTAAACGCAGGTTTACATGTAAGATTGGACTACTGTTCAATTAAATTGTTCTGCCATTTTATTGTAAAATGTCTGTTACTATTTACAAATTCCACAAACTGTTTAATACAGGAGAGGATTGTCTGTATTAGGTTGACATACAGTGCCCTCCAAAAGTATTGGAACAGTAAAGACAAAATTGCTCTGTTGGCTGTGGAGTCAAGACATTTACAAATATGATTAAAATATGAATATGAGACAAAACTACAGAATGTCACATTTTATTATTAGCCGTTTCAACACATACATGTTTTACCAAATAAAAAGAACAGCACTTTTAGAGTTCATCCCACTCATTGATGTGAGCATAAGTATTGGGACAGTTGAACATAAGGCAGATATAAAAGATTAAAAGCTATTATTTAGTTGCAGATACCTTGCGCACAATCACAGCAGTGAGTCTGTGACCCATAGACATCACCAGACTCTTGGTCTCATCCTTTGAAATACTTTTCCCAGCCTTTAATGCAGCCAATTCCAATTGTTGCTTGTTTTGGGGAGTTTCTGCCTTTACTCTCCTCTTCAGCTGGTGAAATTCATGTTCAGTCGGATTTAAATCTGGAGATTGACTTGGGCAATCTAAGACTTTCCATTTCTTTGCCTTTATAAATTCCTTGACTGAGCTGGCAGGGTGTTTTGGGTAATTGTCCCGATGCAATATGAAGCACTTCCAATGAATCTGGTGGCATTTTCTTGAATATTGGTAGGCAAGATGGTTTTGTACCCTTCCAAATTCATTCTGCTACTGTCATCATACATTAAGTCATCAGTAAAGTTGAGAGGGCCTGTTCCAGAGACAGCCATACATGCCCATGCCATGATACCACCTCCACCATACTTTACAGATGAGGCTGTATGCTTGGGATCTTTTGCAGTTCTCTTTTTCTCCACATTTTTGCTTTCCCATCACTTAGATAAAGGTTCTTCTTTGTCTCATTGGTCCATAAACACAGTTCCAAAACTCTTCTGGCTCACCTTTGTTCTTTTTTGCTAACTCTAATCTTGCCTTTCTATTTTTGGTGCTGGTCAGAGGTTTGCATCTTGCTGTGTAGCATCTGTAATTCTGTGTCAAAGTCTCCTGAGGACAGTAAATTGTCAGAGCATCACCCCAGCTTTCTGGAAGTTGTTGGTGATTTTACAGACACGTCTTTTAGGGTTCATTTTCACAGCTTTTATGATTTGTTTGTCATCAACTACTGTTGTTTTCTCAGCTGATCTGGTCGTTGTTGGTTGCTGGTGTCGCTGATGGTTTCCAAACTCTTGATTTCTCCATGCCCTTTGTTTTTGCTATAGCTATAATTGACTTCCTCTTTTCTTTTAGTATCCAAATTGCTTGCTTTTCTCTCAAAGTCAGCTCGCTCATCTTCATCCTGGTTTGTGTGTGTCATCATCGAATGCAAGATTCAGAATGCAGAAGTAATGGATATAACTGATACGACACATTCCCTGCTTTTAATATCTGAAGAATGAATGCAACAGGACACAGCTGGTCACTTAGAAAGACCTGTGAGGCAACTGTTCCAATACTTATGCTCACATCAGATAGGGGGATGAAACTCTAAAAGTGCTGAACTTCTTAGCTGGTAAAACATCTGTGTGTTGAATCACCCAATAGTAAAATGTGACGTAGTTTTGTCTCATATTCATCTTTTAATCATATTTGTAAATGTCTTGACTCCACAGCCAACAGAGCAATTTTGTCTTTACTGTTCCAGTACTTTTGGAGGGCACTGTAGGTCCCAGACTCTTTTATGTCCTAGTCCATCCATGCTTAAACCAATGTTTTTGAAAGACAACTTCACAGGTGTAGACACTGTTACAAATAAGTTGTTCACTACAAAAAAAGTGTGCATTATGGAACTGCTAAAAAACTTTATACAACAAAGTTGGATAATGAAGTGGCAATGGTCAAAGTTGATGACTTCCTCCCAAGTACAAGGGTGAGGGTGACTCCTGACAGATGGAATGCAAGATGCAAGCCTCATAAAGCCATCATCACTTAGCATTGAAAGCCCACTGAGAAGCAGTCGTCCAGCACTAAAGTGTCTAGAAGTCACAGCAGACGTTTGTCATTACCCTCTGCTTAGCCTCCGGCTGAATATCCTATTAAAGACGACGCTGTGCATGAGTTTAGAAAGGCCTTTCTTTTACTACCAGAATGATAGCAGTCTGGGGTAATTACCAAACTCCAAGGTTATGGCAATTTACTTCTCAAAGGACTTCTGAAAGATATTGCAATCAGCACACCTTCAAAACTCTCAAGGCCTTCCTAGGTAAGTCTAATCAGAGCGTTGACAGCCTTATGCCAGCTATTATCACTCCATCTAGGTCAAGACTTTTTCTGGCCATATACAGGTTCAGTAAAAGTTTTATAAACAGCATTTGTCGCATGCTGTCTTTTAACACAGAAAATAATTTTGACTTGTCTCTTAGGGGAAAAATGCAATGTAATGCAATGTTTTGAATAATGCACTTTCAATAGAAATGGTGCATGACATTCCAGACAGTTAAAAAACAGACATCTTTTTTCTTTTTTTTTCAACCTAGAACATTACATTGCAGTAAATGCAAATATTAAGAGAGAAAAAATGACCACTGACAACTATTAAAAAGAAATGCTTAGTCACAATATTCAGATTTTAGAGATTTGGGACACATGGACTTGTAGATTGGCTATCATCTTTGTAGTTCAGTAAACTGTAACTGACTGTGAATGAGCTCTATGTTCCGTGGGCTTAATTGCAGAGGAGGCTTTGATGAGAGATTTGTTTAACATGGTGTGTGACAAACATGGGAAAATAGCCCTTTAAAATCCTATTTAGCTCCCCACTCACAAACAGCTGTAGAGACAAAGAAAAGACAAGACCATGGGTAGTGAAACAATGGCCCACACTCCATAGCCGACATACTGCAGCACCAAATCGGGAATTTGGATGTAAAATGACCAAAAAAAAAAAAAAAAGGCTTTAAAATTTACATTGTGTTGTGTCTCTTTGTATTACAGTATTTTAGAATGCTGAAAATCTAATTGTTACAAGTGGCACTTCAATTTCAAAAATAGTGAAATGAAAGAAAATCATAATAATAAAAATCAAAATGATCAATATAATGAAGCATGTCATTGAAAAAATAAACACAAATTTGCTTATTTGATTAGACTTTAATGTAAAATATTTCTCATTTATTTCATATAAAACATTTATATTTAATATATTTTTATTTTTAATTATATTAAAATATTCCAATGTGGTCTCAGACTTATGAACCCACATGACAGTGTGCATGAAAAATTGAATTGTCCAATGCAGTCAAGACATCGACATTAAACCTTCCTAGCCATCTGTCTTCATTAAATATGCAAGTTCTTTGAACCCTGAAACTTGTAGTTGAGATAATGCACTTTAAGCTCACCACACGTAGGAACCAAGTGTGACGACGAATTGCAGCTTTACCGCGCTTCCAACGGTTTCTCATTACCGAGAGACTCTCTGAGTCATGCTGGGCACAGCTAGAGTCTTTTGGGTGACCATTGAGTCAGCACAAAACAAAACTAGAACCCCGAACTCTCCCTTTCCACAATTTCTTAGTCCTCATTATCTCTTGGTGTATATGCCAAAGTGTCCGGCAGATGAAGATTAATGATGCGGTGGTATGATTAAATCCAAAAAGTAAACTCTAACACAAATGTTTGCAGGCAGCCATGCTCTCTGAGTAACTGTCACGTTGCCTTAAAAGCCATTATTTCATAATAGACATTTGCAAGATGAATGGTCAACACAAAATGTCAAGCTCAGTATTGTAGATAATTTGCATTCTCTGGTTCCTACACACCATTAGCAGATGACTCATATTCTTCCGGACCGTAAGTTCAGAGATGCGGAGTTAACAAAATGCATTAACAATAGCAGTGCTACAGTTGTGAGTGATTCTGTGTTTTTTAAACGAATCCTTTAAGTGAACAAATCATTCTTGTATACCTCTGTGCACTGACTCATATTTTTTGTTCTTTAAGCATTTCAATGCTTTCCTGCCTTCAAAAACTGATTATAGCTCCAACAAACAGCATTAATGTGCTGGATGCGAAGGCGCAGTATTAATGGTTGAACCTCATGTTCATGTTTTGAGACTAAACTACTTGAAGCAGCACTGAACAAACTGGGAACAAAATGTCATTTGTAAATGAATGAGACATGCTGTTCACGAACAAACTTAAAGCATGTCTGTCATGAATAAGGATAGACAGTGACAGAATAAAGAATCATGCCATTTGTTTAGTTTGGCGTGCTAGTCAATCTTGTTAAACAAGGAAACTGCATCCAACAAAGGAGATAAAAGAGGCTAAATAATTACATTGATTTAAGCATATGTGCCCTAGTGAAAAATAAACATACTAAAATTTATTTGAAATACATTTGCTTCATGCTAAGTATACTACAAATACATTTACATTGCTTTTAATGATGCAATGACTTACCCTTAATTCACAAAAAGGCACTCAACTGGTCTGCAACTACAGTACTGATCGCCTAATGAATCAATGAACAAATCTTTCTGGTGATTTGTATTGCTAGGATTAATTAAAATTACCACCACCAATTAAAGCTGAAGTGTGTACTTTTACTTTTTTCCCTGTTTGGTAATGCTAGTGGTGCAGAATTATACACTTCTGCTTCAATAATAGCAGAAAAAATACACTGAAAAATGTTTTGTTCTACTGAGAGAGAGAGAGAGAGAGAGAGAGAGAGAGAGAGAGAAAAAAACTGGAATGGATTCTACCATTATTATATTATGGGGAAGTGACACTTTACATAGGGACTAAAGATGGCTCCCTGGTGCTTGCTCAATGGAGGAATGAATCCTACCCCTCCCTCCTTCAGCAATCACCCCCATTAACTGAGAGCCTTAGCTTTATGGAGTCGATTACATTGTCTTCCCGGACACATATATCACAGCGCAGCCTCCGGGCCTCGGCGACAGTGGCGCTTTCATCAGGTTTCCATATTATCAATTACTTACAGCCTCCAACAAGTAGCCACTTCCAGAGCTGATAAGAGGCTTATTATGAATCCCAAAACATATACTGTCAGGACGACCATGTCATGTAAACAGCCTTGGAGCGTTTCTCCCAGAGATGATGCAAACCAGGCGCGCTAATAATGGTTGGGCTCAGATTTGTTCTTTCGGATTAAGACTCATTAAATCCTCATTCCGCAGAGTGTCACACTGCAAAACGCTAGCTTTCGCGAGCATACACACACTTAAATGTGCCGTGTGCCACTTCGCGACAAGATCGTTGAGGTGCATCGCTGGCTACCTTTCAGGAGCCAGGCAAGCTGTCAGACTGGATGGGCCTTTTTTTTTTTTCCTTTTTTTTTTTTTTTTTTTTTATACAACGCAGCCTTGAGTTTCTCCCTTCTCCAACTCCCAAGCATTCTGCTGTCGTCAAAGTATTTACCGTATGCTAATTAAATAATTCAGGGGGGTAAATGCATGCAGAGTACCGCATCTGACAAACTCTCCCCAAAGCTGAGCACAGAAACACACACATATATCCAAGCCTAACTAACATGCGCACACACAAAAGGTATCTGGTTTCTCTTTTTTGCTGTTTGTTTGCCAGTTACCCCGGGGAATGATGTTGGCATGGCTGACACAGTGTGAATCAAGCTAATTAATCCTGGGGAGAAATGTTGGTGCTCAACACACACACACACACACACACACAATTGCACTGGCTACGGAAGCTACCCTCAGTGAAGACAACGAGAGAGGGTCATTATCTCTGTTTCACTTCCAACAAAATTAAATGTTCAAATACAACAGGCGGTCTGCATCAAAGCAGATGGCTCTCGGATTTAAAAACGGTTCTATCTTCCTGCAAATGCAAACTGAAGCAAGGAAAATCTGGACCTAGATTTTTTTTCCCTTCCCAGATCGCTTATTAGTCCTCAGACAAGGTGTAAGCAGCGGGTCACGTTTTCTCCACGGACCACATTATGAGAGAAGTGCAATATCAATCTGGCGCTAATTAATTTAGTCTTGTCTGAGAGAGCAAGGGACAGACAAATGAAGTCAATTTTTGGATGCCGATACTGAAACTTTCCCAGTATGGTGTCAGACTAAATGAAACTCATTATTTAGATGACAAGGGAGACAGGCTGTGTTCTCCACTACAGTTTTTTTCTGTATGAGACACAGAGCACACACTAGCTCAAAGACATCCCAGGGTGCTGCAAAGTAATTTCTAAATAGATATAACTACAACAACGTGGGAATGAACAAAATTTGGCAGATGAGCTGTATTTTATGGATAGCAGTCTTCAAAGCAGGGGCAATTCCTATGGTTGACCGCAGGGAGGGGGTAAATGAGGAGTCTTAAAGCAATTAGGCATAAACTTGTGTGCATTTACTAAGAAGGAAAGAAAAACCACAGATAGGCGACATTATTTAAGAGAATTTAACTTCAACAGACCAATATCAGAGGAAGTTAATGTCAAAGATTAAATATACGTAAGCAAGCAAAGATGCTCAGGGGTTGGAATTACAATAATTCTGTAGTAATCTGGGTGAATAAACATCTTCGGACTTTATGGGGCACCCTAAATGACATTAAGACTTTAAAGAGGGTCAAAAGATCCCTTCCATCCTGTTATGAAATTTCTTCTTATTTGTGAAAATCATGTTTCTTTATCTACTGTATGCAGACGCTTTCACGACAAGATTTATTAGACTTTGATAAATAAAAGAGTGATATTACATTCTGTGTCTGTATACATCAGATAGGCTTCATTTAAACTAGCTGCTGCAGTGAATTAAAAAACAAAAACACTAAATATAAAAAGCACAATAGCGCACTTGAGTGAGTTTGGATTGTGCGGCAACATGTGCTTTGTAGTTACTAATGTATACTGGCTGTCAATCCCAGGGCTGGTCCATTGAGCTGTTATTATTTGAAGGTGGTTCATTACCTTGATGTAAAATGATGGTTGTCATTTCCATTTATAACACACAAGTGTTGTCAGCGGAGGATTTTCTTTGTGGAGGCATATCTCACTGTAGCAAAGTGTCATGATGATTGCACTGTAGAAAATACATGCCTCACTGTGCCTCATGGGAAAATAAGACATCAACCTGTGATGGTTATTGCAAAGAGAAGTTCAATTGGCATGAATGTGATATAAAAATGACTCAGTTTCATTTTTTAAAAGGTCACCCAAAATAAAACTTTTGTCATAATTTACTCACCCACTGCTGAAATACAAAAGGAGCTGATGAATGTCCGAGCTGCTCCTTTCCACAAAATGGCTTACATTTCCTTTAATGCTGCATTGTCAATGTTACCTGATGTTGTGTCCATGCAATGGAGGACAACACTTGTCAGTGTGTATGAAACATTTAGAAATTAAGGTAGATTACTTTGCCTCCTCAATTGTAACATGTTGCATTGAGAGACATTGAGAACTGGAGACAAAAGAAAGACAAGAAGAAAGAAAGCAGAATAAAGGAAAGTCCAGTTTAATGTATTTTCCATTAGCCATTAAACGTCTGTTAAAAATCACCTAGAAATGAAGATTAAAGAGTCCCACCTTTATCAGCTCCAGCATAATTGCTGAATAAAATATACATGACTTTTACATGGGAAAATCACCTGAATGTAATTGACAAGACAAGTTTACTCCTGGGGGTGATGGATTCAGATTTGCTTATTGTGATCAGACGGACTCCTGGGAGACTCCTGGGATTGGAAGAACGCCATCCTGGAGGTGCGCCAAAACCTGTCTATGCAATAAAATGGGCTACTGACAATGCCAGCAAGACTGAGGGAATAAAACATGATGGTAAAGGGATGTCTGTAGGGAAATGAAGAAAGAAAGGATTTTAAGAAACCAGAGTCTGCATTGAGACTGCAAGAGACTGCAAAAAAAAAAAAAAAAAAACATCATCGCAAATTTCACTAGGAATATATAACGTGCAACTGAACACCTAGGTTTATGGAGGAACCTTTAAAAAATAATGAATACTCTTTAAACTCTTTAATAGGGGTCATTTATCTTTCTCGAATGTGCTACAGCGTAATACTCAGGGTTTAAACTCACCGTATAAGTACCGGTAAAAGTGATGCTTAACTTAGCACACATGAAATCAACAGAGTTGCCTCCACCCAATGGTTTAGCCCTTGGATCTTTTTACATGAATGTAATTGCTCTTATTTAATAAGACTGCAGTGTTATGTGACTGGAAGGCACACTGGAATCAGTCTCCAGATACAGTATATTAACCTTGCCTAATGTGTAGGGAGGGCTGGGAAAGATCCTGGAATCTTGAATCATCTAGGGGCCGATTACTTCTATAAGGCAATCGTATGAGAGGCTCCAAGGCACAGCATGGATAACTTATCACCTTGTGGCAAGAGCCATACACAACCTAAGTCCAGAAGTTCTCGGTCATGTCTGACAGCTGTGAGAGAGGGTTCTGCTCTCTCGGGGTGAGAGATGACATGCTGGAGGCAACGTGGAGAGGTTATGAAAAGAGTCACGCTGCCAAATTCTCCTGCTGAACAGAGGACGAGGGTTTGGTTGAATTGTACAGCCACACAAAGATAAAACAGACAAACAAAGCCGATAGTGGCAGAAATATTGGAAGGAATAATGCACCCTCTTGGGCTTTCATTTCCTCATCAAACAGAAGAGCGGGCTTGCAGAGAGCTGGATTTGTTTGTCAAAAAAAGACAAACAGGCATCATCTGAAAAGTCCCTTCCTGATTCAAAGGCTGGAAAAGGGGAGAGTAAAAGCCAGAGTTCCAGCACTTCTTTTTATCTGCTCATCAAAGGCTGGCCCGACTACTTCACCAGCACTCAGCTCTCTGCTTAAAGATGACTCATTGACCACGGCTCTGTGTTCAAAACCCTGTCCATCCACTGTGACTTCAGTCTGAACAGCAACTGAATAATCTGTTTGAATAACTGAAAGACTACAGTGTCTGTTACAAGTTAGCATGAAACGGCATTTGAAACTAATATTCTAATTGTTATTCTTTCTGAGCAAAATCTATTTCCATTATGCACACAAATCTGTGCAGTGTACCACTCTTTACAATATTTAAAGATATTCTAGTAAACAAGACATTTTTGACAGCTTCTGTTTTATACTGAGCATCAATGCAAATGCAGATGGAATTCACTTGAAACTCCATCTGCACAGGAGCAATATTAGATGGGAATTTTAAGCCAGGTTGACACCACACGATTTTAGCCCTGATTTTCACTCACTTAAAGTTTGTGGAAATTGCCAATAAATGGCCGAAATCGGAGGCAAACCAGTGCACGTGTGACAATTGCGTAGTGTGCGTTATCTGAGAGAAGCGCCTATATTTGGCGTGTTTGAAATGTATTTTGACTGGAAATGACATCAGTGGCAAACTACAGCCAATGAGAGAGCACGATACAAGGAAGGGAAAGTTCAGGGGGTGGAGTCATAATAGATCTGCAACAAACCAGATTTTGAAGGCTACCATTTTTGACCGGAATAAATCCATTTACTGTATCAATTCTTGCATGCGTTTGGTTGTGAAAAAGTTTGTAGACAAGGCAGAGTTGTTGGTAAATCTTCCTATTGAAATCTCTGTAATGTGTGAATTGATCAGTCACGTAGTGTGCACACAACAGCAACTAGATGGTACCCCAGACAGTCATGCAGTGTGAGAAGAGCAGCGATCCAACGATTTTGAAAATCGTGTAGTGTGAACCTGGGATTAGAGGGGAGAATTTGCAAACTCTAAATGTAGAATTACATATCCAGGATAGTCAACTAGGAAAAAAAAATAAAATATCAGGAACTGATTGGATCATGAAAAGTGGGGTGGCCCATACCTGAACTCAAAGTCAACTGTGAATTTCTACTTTCTCCCTGAAATGCCAAGAGTACCACTGGTTGACAAGCTGTCATTTACAAGGCTGAGCATGTTGCCATTTTGATGAATTATTTATTTTCCTTTGATATAATGTGCACTGCACATGCACAATAAGATCAGGAATGTGTATACAAACAGCAAATAGGGTCAAATTTGATTTAATTTTGAATTAAAAACAACAATTGCTGCAAAAAATACTGCGGTGGTGCCATAGTTCAGTGCCCTGCTTAATCTTAAACCAGCCTAAACTTGTATGCTGATTTTAGATGGTTCCCCAATCTAATCAATCTGGTGCTCAGCTAAACTTCATTGATTTTCTCAGTTAAACATTTGACTTTCTGACTAAATGCGAGCCTGTGGGGGTGACAACAATGTGGAAAAACAAAAGGCTTTGGGGCAAAGACTCAACAGAACAAACTTCTGCAATCATGTATGCATGCATCTATCTTCTAGAGTCGCTGCATATTTCCTTTGAGAGATGGAAGCACAGTGGATGATTATGAATTATACAACAGTATCACAGATGCTGCTGATGTGTATGTTTCTACCAAGGTTCCAATGTCCAATAAAGAAATAAAGAAATAAAAAATAATTTCTTCACCTTTTGAGGACAAGGTCTTGGAGAAAAACTAACCTTCAGAAAAGCAGTAATACATGTTGATGTGAAGTGTGGACTAATAATAAGTGTACTGCACTGTCACACTGTAAACAAAGCGGTGGAAGGGCACATGTTTTAATTACAAACTGCATATATGTAAATGGATTGCTCTGGGTTTTTTAGTCTTGACTGGTGGTTCAAAGCCAGACTGTGATGTTTCTGGTCTCTTAATGGGACTGCTACCTGCCTGATCTGAATAAACTGTAATTCTCAAGGAATACAATATCAGACATCATTAGTCCACTAAACATGTAAGGATTTCTGCTAAGTAGGAGGGACAGATGAATCACTCACCTCTGTAAAAAGGCCTGTCCATGGATCAGAGTTTGAGATCTCTGCTATAAACAATCTAACATAGGCCTTAAAATGCGGTCACACTAGATTTTAAGAAGAATTATTCAGATAATTGCAATGATATAATGCTGTATTTGTTAAAAAAAAAAAAAAAAAACGAAATACAAAATTATATATCCCAAATGTTGAAATATTGTAAAATATGAACCACAATACTCATTGTGCAACATTGCAGTTAAGGCTGATTTTTTTTTTTTTTTTACTTTATACTCTTGAAATTGGTGTAGCACGTTTAAACATGTTCAGGTTCATATAATGGATAATCAAGGCAGAGGAATTTACATCCAAATATATTTCAATGGTGGAGGGACTTTGCACATTAAAATAGTTACTGTGCATTGAAATCATGTCTGGTTTCCTCTTAAGCAGTCAGAATGAGAAAGCAATTGTTTGAACACAAAAACAATACCAGTGAGAGTTGTCATTTTTAGTCAGTTTACACAACTACAAGGAAGGTGTATTAAAAGACAACCTCTAGCTATGATGAATATTGCACTAAACGTGCCTTAGGCTACACTTAGCTGTAGTCTAATCACTGGGCCGAATGACTTCTGTGTAGATACCAGTGAATGTCTTGTCTGTACATCACGTTGAACGCAAATCTCCTCCAAGCAAGACCTGAGCCGTAAAGGTTCTTTGACCTAGAAAAGCAACCCCCTTCTTCATACATATCCTTCATGTTTGATCCTCTTCAAAATCACCAGTCTCTGAAGTGAAAGAATTAATGAGTTTCAGAAAACTGACTCAATTCTTCTGAGCTGTGGACATTGCAGATGCACACCTGTTGTTAGAAACTGTCTAGGACAGTATCTCTGTTCTTCTAGGGTCACGAAAAAAAAAATGTAAATTCAGATAATAAAACACAACAAACTATACACTCAAATATAGGTCGGACGACATATAGGTTTATCAGCTTTTAAAAGATAAAAGTTAGAAGAAAGAAATTGACAGCTCCACAAGAACACAGTCACAAACCCAACAGCAAACAACTATCCTGACATTCTCTGTGAAACCCTCCAAAAAAAAAAAAAAAGAACCTGCTAAAATTTAACTATACCTTATTAAAAAAAAAAAAAAAAAAAAAAAATGCTATGTGTTAACAAAAAGGAATACATTTTGTCAGAATATTGAAATAGTTTTGAATGGCCATCGATGAAAACCAGATGGTGGGGTTTTATCTACCAGCAGAAGCTAATGGAACCATGCCTACCAGCCAAACCTTGACCCCACTTCATGAAAATATTAAATTACGATGTTTGACTTTAAAGATATGATTTTTTGATTAAACATTTTTTATACAGAACCAAGTCTAAGACATATTAGATTTTGAATATGATGGCTCATGCATGCCAAAAAACAGCAGAACCTTGAAATTCTTTGATTTTTTGAGATATTGCCTTCAACCACCAGTAAATATTTCAAGATCCTATTTAGACAAAAGAGGGCTTTACCACTTAAAAATAATAAAAATCTGAGGCAGAGGTACAGGCAGAGTAACACAGCAATTGCGTGCAATGGTGATCTGTCCTGCTCAAAAAATTCTCAGAAAAAGGAAGTGAAGGATTTTTAAACAAAACCAGCTTGAAATGAATCCAGCTGAGGCCTTCAGCCTATTCAACCCTTTGAGTGATTTTACAGTAGCCATGTGGAGGTTTTAAAAAGCACTTCATAGTGAGTACATATATAATCGCTTATAAAAACCCTCCCTTCTTCTGCTGAAAAAGGTGTGTGGGTGAGGAGAAAAGCTTACAACGCTGCGTTGGCTGTGAAACAAGCTCTGAATTGAGGAGATGCAGCCCCTTCATCGGCAGCCCTGAGGGAAAGAGGCGATGGAGAGGCACATCCTGTCAGCGTGTAAGCCGTCTCCACTCTTTGTTTACACCGACCTGTTTAAACCATTCCAGGATGCGTGTGGCTGCCTCATCTGCATAATCTCTGTCAAGAGTGACAAAAGCTTCCCAAAAATAGGCAATGAACGAGTCACAGGCTGGAACCAGAGCAGAGTGGAGGTCTTAGTCTATAGAGTTGGAGAACATGGGAAATACAAAACATTGGAGAATTTGATCTGTAGCCCTGCGTCTTTTAGTGTGTACAGGGGTACCCAGTGCAACAGCACAGAAATAGAAACTAATAAACAAAGAAAATGTAGTGTTCCTCATTGTGAGTAGGTTAGGACAAAAACTTGTAAAATAGAAAAGATGCTTTTTTTCTTAAGTATTTTTTCTTAAATATTATAGCCATTAAAAAAAAAAAAAAATGAGTCTGGGGCAGCTTGTCCTGTAGTTACCATCCTGTGAATCTCTGTGTTTGAAAGGAGTGTGTAAAACAGCAACGCAGGGGTGGATTTCTGGAATCTACGAATGTCTTGCTCAAAGAACGCATCAAACAAGCGCAGCATCAGCGGCACTGAGGAGCATTGTTGAGATAATTTTCTCTCGAATTCGGAGCCAGCAAGACCTCCAGTGTTCACAATGTTCTGTCACCAGGTTCTTCAGTCAAGCACAACTACAGTGGCATGCCAAATGTCTGTGTCTGGGGGTCGAAGAGAACAAGGGGGTCTGATTTTAAAATTACAATCCTCTATTCATCCTTGATGACTGCTTGAAAGTCCAATTACCCACCAGCAGAATATGATT
Organism: Spinibarbus caldwelli; assembly: GCA_039654775.1. Classification (NCBI taxonomy): domain Eukaryota; kingdom Metazoa; phylum Chordata; class Actinopteri; order Cypriniformes; family Cyprinidae; genus Spinibarbus; species Spinibarbus caldwelli. Next base: position 3,816,077 of record CM077229.1, on the reverse strand, counting down.
GCTCAGTTTTCTTCTAGTCTGGAGAGTTATCAGTATGGCTGCGGAAGACCACAGGAGACTCAGCCGTGACCCTGTTGGTCTGAATCATGGCAAGACAAGCACTTCCAGCATTCAACCAATGTTTCATAATAAATACTCTTCAGTGAGCTGAATCCTGTGCATATTGCCTACAAAAAAAATTAAACCATCCACTTTTACCAAATGCATATGCTTCTACATTCCCAAATTTCAAGAAGAAAGCCAAATGTGCTAATATAATGTGAGGTGTGTAAGTGACTGGTGAAAAATGCCAAAATTGCTGTCTCAGACTGGCAGTATAATTGTACCTCCCTTCTGCAGCTATCCAACTAAACGTTCTATCCCCAATCTACCAATCATGGATCACTTATCTGGCAGAGGGACTGGGCAGAGTACAGGGTAAAGCTAGCACACATGCGCTCTACAAAAACAGATGCTTTTGAGTGAACTTGGCTAAAAATATCAAAATACTAAAGGCTAATAATACTTCATTATTTTTTTCTATTAGTGGGATCCCAGTGTAGATGCCTGCAATACAAACTCTCTCAGTGACGAGTTTGGATGTAGGGCGATATCTGAAGTGACGGCGTGGCACTGACACCAATTACAATATATGATGAATTTGTCAGCCTATTTATCTCATAGGATTAACAGCTATATAATTATAGCAATCATTACATTGTTTTGTAAAGTTAAAATTTGTTGGAAACTCTCAGGAGTCCACACGCTCAAAAAGATGAGACATCTCCATTATCATGTTCTGCAACTGTCTGCAATCATGCCAAATTATGTCTGAGACATAATTGTTTGTTGGAAAGATAATATGACAAAATGAACACCAGGAATGAGCTTTCCTGACTGTACATCCGTTCTGCACTAAGGGCCGCTGGAGAACGCCATCAGAGACGAGGTGAGTCTTCATCACTTGTGCTGTTTCAGACACAATAACTACCTGAGTGAAGGCAATTCATCTCATATGTAAAGTGGAATTAAACCACTCTCTCCAATCCAATAGCAGCTTGACAAAAAGGATGTGCCTACTGAGTAATTGGCAATGAACATTTCAGACTATCACAGGTCAGGAAAAAAAACATATAAGAGTTAATAATAAATAAAACCTTCAATCTTATCAAAATATCAGCAATTGCTTTGCATCCACATTGGAATTTGATGGGATCTGTGAGTTCATCGTCAGGTTGCGCATTTAAGGCTGTTTGCTGGTAGTGGGTTTGAGTTGCTTTCTGCCAGCTGAAAATGAAAAGAGATTGCAGGCAGACCTTACACGCCACATTCTCTTATTGAGTTTGAAGCAACACACATATCAGAGTGATGAGAAGACATGATAAGAAACTTGCAAGAACAATCCTGAGAGCTGGCTGTACGTCAACTCCCTGACCTATGATGATAGTGAAACAATCGCCCTTGCCTCTCCTGAGAGGTCTGGAGCAAGAACGCAAGGTCAGCTTTAATAATATGATAACCTCAAATGAGAAATTCACAGGACTTATATCACTGATGCATCTCGCAAGGGAGATGGCCTGCAGTACACATGGAGCTCATGGCTCAAGGTTATTCTACAAGAAACTTCTTGAATGGTTTATTCATCGACTGGATTATTTTTTCAATACCACACAAAATATCCCATCAAAACACCATCCCAATTCTCTAAATCAAAGCAAACACCTTGAACTAGGGGTGGGCGATATGACCAAAATCTTATATCACGATATGAGTAATTTTATTCCACAGTAACGATATATATCACAATATAGTTATTTTTGCTTTAAATAAGGTCTTTATGATATCATTTTTTATACCATAGAAATTTCATAATTCTTGTCACCAATGTCAATACCACAAAAACCTAATACTACAAATAAAAATCTAAAACCTAAATTTAAAAAACAAAACAAAACAAGCTTACTGAAGACAAGTAAACCGCCAGCAATTAAATAAGAATATAAGAATAAGAAACAAATTACAAGCAAGTGATTTAGTCAAAAGCAGTAAGAGATTTTCTCTCTTTTATGGTTTGATTGACATGAATGACAGACAGCAGGAATATTAGACTATTGTCACTTTAAGAGCAAAATCTCTACTGGCTGACAAATTTCTACCGGTTAACTGTCTCCCAGTATATCGCTCACCGCTACCTTGAACACGTAGTAGGTCACAGCAAACCACAGACGTCTGCATAGACAAAATGTTCCATTGTGTGTAAAGCAAGTCATTCCTCATTCAGCTGGTTTAGTGCATTGAATAAATTCTCTTTGTCCTTTTGACTTCTCAAAAGCTTTGATCCTAATAGTATCTTTTGTATTTTACATTGAAACCTATTTCTTCAACATCTAATATAAGAATTGGCTTAAAAATCTTTGTTCTTTTAACCAACCACAGTTGTTAAACAATAACTCACAGAATATCATGAATACTCGGTCACACTTTATATTAAGGTCCAATTATCGCTATTAACAAACCATTAACTATGACTTTTGCCTCAATAAACTCCTAATTTGCTGCTCATTATTAGTTAGTAAGGTAGTTGTTAAGTTTAGGTATTGGGAATAGGAATAGGAATGTAGAATATGGTCATACAGAATATGTGCTTTATAAGTACTAATAAACAGCCAATATGTTAATAATAGGCATGCTAATAAGCAACTAGTTAATAGTGATTAATTGGTCCCTATACTAAAGTGTTACCGAATATTCTTTTGACTTGGGACAGTTAACAACCATCCAGCAAATCCAGAAAACCCTAACAACCATCCACAACATCCTAGAATCACAGCAACGAGTACAAATCATATTTTTACAAGAATATAACTCAACGTTGCAACCTCAGGTCATATTTACAAGAAAACTTATTTTGAATATTCCATGCCGTCTTATACTGTACCAGATTATTGCATTACTAAAAATCTGTTAAATGGAAAGGTCATATAAATGCATATTATGAATTATTAACACAATAAGTCCCATTTGACTTGGAGGGGTACATAATTCCTGTTGATTATTCTATAATTATAAAGACACAAAACGAGACTTACATAGATTTTCCCCCTGTTTGGAAATCCTGCTGGTTGCCACAAGAGGCTAATTAGCTCTAGCAATTATCATGCTATCCTAGTGCTTATGACTTCAGACTGGGCCCAAGGTGCATCAAAATTCAGGTGGTGGATTGACTTTGAAACTCTTTGCAGTCCGAGGTTCATGTGCTCCTTTTATACAGGGAGCCAGAGACTGGGTTTGTTTGGGCTAACTTAATGTGACCGTGAAGGTCATGTAATCAGCAAGAAAAAAGGAGGTTTGAGCTCAAGTAATTACTCAGCTCTAATTACAGTAAGTGGCTTTCAAGAAAGGTGGAATACTGGGTCTCGCTGTGTAATTTCACAGGCTCAGATTGAAACTTAAAAATATGTCTGTGTATTTAATGAATGCTACATCACAGCTATGTTTGCAGTCAAGACACAGAAGATGACCTTTTGACTGGTAAGCAGCTTCAAATAACTTGCTATAGATTTATTCAAATTGGCTACACTTAGTTTGCATTAAGATGGTTGTTGCAACATTTAAACACTCTTCAAAAGACACCAGAGTGCCAAATAAATACTAACGTCGCTGTTTCAGAAATTAGCCTTGATAACATTTTGATAAAGATAAAAATGGATAAAACCAAAAGGAGGGAGGGAAAAAAAATCAAAATTTAAGGAATAGTTCTCTGTTCACTGACTGACCCTCTGTCTTTCCAAACAATTGATTTCATTTCAAAATATCTTTTTTTGCGTGTGTTCCACAGAAGAAAGTACTGGAAGTTATAGAAGTTTGGAATTTACCCTTTTAGGTGAACTATCCTTTAAATCTTCAAAAAATTCTTAATTTACCTTAGATGATGATGGAAACTACATTCCACATTCCTTTTCAAAAGCACTGAAATAGTTAATTCTCTGTTCTTAAAACTCAGTCCACTTTAACGGTGCAATTCAGAGTGGTAAGAGCATCTTCTGAACATGGAAATCTCTGTGTTGGTTTTGTTGCCAGAGCTGGGTATCGCATTACGCTTTCACAACCTTGGCTGAATTACTTTGCAGAGTTCCTAGAAGTCAGGGGCATATCAAAATTGGGGGAAAAACACCTTCAGCACATCTTGGTAATATATAACATAATGTAGACATATATTACAAGACCAAAAAATTATGTAAACCATTGCATATCTGCTAAGCAAATAAAAGCACATTAGTCAGCAATACTCACAAGCAGGTGAAATGTGTAATTTCTACACCCCTAGCAACACTATTTAGAACGGCAAACATAATGGCAGATTTTGAACACTTTATCATGTGTGTTTGTTCAGCACTATATTCATGCATTAAAAATCCACTTGGTGCCACTAAGTGTGAAAACTACAGGATAGGAATGGTGGTGAATTAACACGCAAGTATGAGCATAACTTAATTATTGGTAATATGGACCAGACCCTTGGGCATCAATCGGACACGATCAACAGTAAACACCGGCACATCCCGCTCCTGTTTGGCATTCAATCAATGCTTTTAATTCTGTTTGTGTGTAGACTTACAACATGGAAGGGAAGGAAGGGGCTCCTGTTTATTTATATGCATCAGGTCTTCAGAGAGCTGGGCAGTTATCAGATTTCATCCAACACGCTGCACAATGAAATTGAGTTTTAAGGCCAAGAGAAACATTTTGGCAGCTTTTAAAATTTGTTACTAACCTTAGCGTGGTCTCAGAGGGGGTAAAACTTTGTGTCGAGTGCAGGGTGTGCGTTCATGTAATATAAAGAGGAGAGCTGAGCAGGCCAAGCTGTCACTGTGATTCTGACTCAACATCCACATACAGCAAACTGAATCAAATGCATCTCCACAGGGGTTTTTCTTAGGTATATGTAATAACCTTTTGTGGTTTTTACGAAATTTTTCTCCCAAGAAGACATACAATACTTTTGAAATTTTAGTAGTGTATTTATTAAAATTATTAATTTTTTGTGTGTAATGCATTTTAAAGAGCTGTAATACACTAATGACAATTCAAAGAAAATAAAAAACATTTTAGAATAAAGGGATTTCCATAATGCATCAAAAGCAAAACATCCGGATCCATTTTGCTTATGCAAAATATAATTTATTCTTTTTTGATTTTAGGATGAAATGTGACATTTTCATGAGCGTATTTTCAAGTAATGCTTGTATCGTACCTAGAAAACTGACTGTAATAATGGAGCACCTTTAAAGCTTGCTGTGTACATTAAACCCATAGCGTTCTTATCTCAACCATCTCCCTGCTGCTGTGGCATTTCTGTCATATGTGCATTCATTAAGGTGCAGTTAGTGACAGCTTCTGACAGCTTATCACACTTCTTCATGTGTCACAATGATACCTGTAGCTGTGATTTACTTTCTGATGGAAGCTGTTAGTGGAGGGAGTCAATTAGACTGCCAAGCTGTAACAGCCGATGAATAGCTGCTCTTAAATTACCGTTTCTTGTACTGAAATAATCAGCACTGCATTCAGGGAGAGGGTCATATGCAGGTGGGATGGGTGTCTTCACATTGCATAAGTACAGAGATGAGCAGACTATGTGTGAGTGTGTGTTCAGGAAAAAGGCAATTTGTGGTTTGTTTTTCTTGAGCACACTAACTTGTAAGGGCCGAAACATCCTCCACACAATTTTTGTTTACGTCCTTGACTTTTCAAGGTCACATTAAAATCCTGTACAAACTTGTCACAGTATGCTACATCTTGTTTCTCAAAAACCATCTTAACATAAATGTGTATATTCAAGAATGTATTTGAATAACAGCTCTTTAAAACATCTTTATCATTATGTTTTTGCTGTCATACAGAAGGCAGATAACCCTGACTCATTAAAGTCTCATTAGGGAATCTTTGCCATCACTGATTTTAAATTCGTCACTGACTGATAAAGCACTATGCACACAACAGACGTATGTTTACTTCCATTATAAATACAATTCTTAACGAGATACACAAAGTTCATTGTGTGATTCACAAAAAGCTAAACATTCACATGCACCTACACTGGTCTGATTTCTTTGTATAAGCCTCATCTTCCCAGTACGCCACTGGCACAATATTCATTAGCAAGTCCTAATGAGCTTTTATGGGGTTGTTTTTTCCAGTAATTTTAATTTGCAGTATACAATGCACTTTCAGATGCAGTGGAGGGCTATTGTGCAGCTTATTCAGGCATTATTAAGTTTTTTTTTTTTTTTTCAGTCATCATTAGCATTGGCCAAGCCTGATTGCTGCACAATACGAAACACGCCACAGATAAAGGCCCACCTGCACAATGTTCCCTCAGGTGCTTCCAAGAAAAACAGACAATTTGCATCAGCGGCAAAACTGGAAATGCCAACCGTGAACAAATCCGCCAACTCCAGAGGTAACTTATAATCATTCCGGCAACCTCAACAGCAAAGAACAAATGAATCAACAGCTTTTAAAGGACTCTGAATGTGTCAAAAAAGATAAATTAGTGCTGACAATTTCCATATTGGGGAAGAGTTAACATTTCGAATGAAGATGCAATATGCCAGAAGAACACATTTTTGTTCTTGAAGAGTTTGTGTGAAATCCAGGTTCTTTAGTGGTCCACCATGCTTCTGGCACATTAGCCTACTGTGGCACTATCATTTGTTATTTTGGCAGCTTGGCTGTCATTAAATTACTCCCAAGCTCGGGCTCCATCAGAATGGCAGTTTAAAGAGAGTCAGCACTCTATTAGGCTCATAATAGAGACAATCTCCACCGTTTTTATAAGTAACACTTTATGGGCAATAAAATATTCTTTTCTCATTTTTCACCCACTCAAAGAAGCATGTTTTTTTTGTTTTTTGTTTTTTCCCCCAGAGAATGACCATATAAGAGAAGGCCAACATTTGGCACAAGTGTGTTTCAATTTGGCATGTATTAACTCAGTGCTTTTTTAATATTTTCAGATCATACCTGAGTACTTCAAAAGTCCCTCAGGCGCCACACTAGTGGACAGCCCACAGTCTGTTTACTGAGCATCTTACACATACTGCAGACAAAATTGACAAGAACTGGCTGAAATCAGCAATTCCAGTCTTACTGATTAATCTGACTAAATGGGCAGATTTTGGCCGGAATAAGCCGCCCCCCGGACTTTATGCTGATGGTCTGGCTATGACGAGTGGAAAGGATGCTTTAAAAGGGTACGCCAGTAAGTGGCATATACTGTAGTATGATTCCTTAAATGCTATTTATTTTGAAACTCATTTACAACAAGACCCACTGATAATGGATGTCAGAAGGAAAGGACAAACTGACCTCCACTCCTTCTAAAGTCTCATCTCTTCATCAGAAGCACCCCTACTGCTTCTGAAAACAGCACAAGGACAAATTGTCAACAAATCCAAGGGGTTCCATAAGCCCTGTCTCTTTGCTACAAGCACACTTTCAAGTTCTCAAAGGAATGAGGGCCATACCAAGCTCGTTATCTCTGTTCAGAGAAAAAAGGCATAAAATTGCTTACTGACAGTGTTTTTAATGCATAAAGAATGACCTTAATAACTTGTTTCATCTTACGTTAAAACAATTTAGTAGATACATGAAACAGACTTTCAGAGAGTTTAATCTGGTAAGCTTTAAGCAGACATCAATGCTTAGGTGAGTGTTATTTCTCTTGAGGAAACCACATTAATACCCATTGAAAGTGGTGTACAGAAGACCTTTAAAATACAAGAGCGCTATAAAGATTACAAAAGATCTTGAAGTAATCAAGGATTTGACCTGAAAAGAAAATTAATTGCCTGCCATCACAATACAATTCTTTTACTTTCTGAGAGCTATGATTTTCTGTGCCTTTTGTGTTGAGAGATTGCAATTTTTATGGCCTCCACAAAAAGGAAGAATTCAATTGTTTCATTTACAAATGTAAACAGTCGGCTCAGCCAGTGAGCTGGAAATATGTAAGTGTTTTGAATTTGGCAGTGCTAATTTATAGTTCAATATAAAACTGAAATTTAGCGAATTGCTAATCCTCTTATTCATAAAAATTTGAAAAACAAATACTACAAATGTTAGGGCCATTTCTTTTCATAAGTTCAATGCACATCAAAGTTTCTCAACAAGAAACACTGAAGTACTAAAGTAATTTAAGTTATTTTTCATTTACTCTTGGTTAAGACTGGGAGATACTTTATTTTCCTCATAAATAACTGCCAAAGTAATTTTCATGCAGTAGTAAGAGGAATTTATGGGCTACTAATGATATGGCACATAAATGCATAAATACTGCATTTCTGTGAAACTATTTTTAGGAAGCTTTCATACTTTGGTTCTTTGATTGGAGTGAAAGTAGCTTCAGTGTGCCAAGTGTCATTTTATGCATGTAAAAGTTCAGGTCCAAAAAGTACAATGTGAAAAGAGACCCATGCAGAAAGGGGGAAAGAGGGTGCAATTGAAGCAAACAAAGTGAGAAAACACACTCAGAGATGCTCTTCTATGAACAATTCTCTCAAACCTTAGAAATAAATCACAGCCTATCTTTCATTACATTACTACTAATATTTGAATAATATTGGGGAATATGCAAAGGTAAATGAAGACAGCTGGTTCTGAAAACTAATGAATATTGAATTATGAGATGATTTCCTAATGAAGTTGCTATCGTGGCAGAGCGGAACAGATTGTGGTAATCCGAAACGTCCGGCTTCATTCCACTGACCATTCATCATCCCCGGCCTCTGCTCTGCACTGAGATGGCAGTCGCTGTGGCCAAGAAGGCTGAAAAAATAAGCACCTAAGAAGACTTGCGAGTAAGAATGGCAGTGAAATATGTCACCTTTCACCTCATCCAGATGCCTATAGTTCCAAAGCTTTTTCACGTGGAGGAAGCATGACAATCCTTTTTTTCCACCATCAGCATGAAACACAGTTAAATATGATTCATGGCCCCTGTCAATTCTCTCTTTATTGCAGATTGGTTAAGCTGAAACACCAGGGGGTATATTTTAAATCATAGCTTACCAGCACTTTTTTTCCCATTGCCCCTTCATTAAAGAGAGCTAAAGCAGAACAAAGCAGATGCAACGTGTGCAACCCATGCAGCAATGCAATCAGTTGCATTGTGTGGTCATTCAACTAAATACAGGCTCTGAACCAAAACAACCTGCATTGTGCAATTCAGTAAATCACTGCCAGTAGACAGTATGGGCTTAATTACTGAAACTGAGGTGTATTGTTCTTTTATTACCTTTTAAATTACACTGCCTTGTGAGAATCTCCTGTGCCAAGGTTCATTCAGAATCTCTGCATACATCCCAAATGACTTCTTATTCTAATTGACTGATTCATTGAAAAGATGACGCACACTTTTAGAAAAAAGGGCTTTATAAAGGTAAAATGTCTATAAAAGGTAAAAAATAAATAAATAAAATAAAATTTAAACTAATTGGAAAAGATTAATTTCTATCACTGCTGTGAACTGATGACCACACAGAATATGCAAAATATCAAAAACTTTAGGAGTCAGCTGTCCACGATAGTCCTTAAGATATCAGCACAATAACACACTCAGCAAAATATTGTCTAAATATCATTATCGATAAAATCCCAGAAAATGTTGAGATATATTTTTTTGTCAATGTCACACACCCCTAATATGTTTAACGTTTTGTTTAGAAAAAAAATATATATATATATGAGAAGTGCCTTTTTTTCCACTTGAGCCCCTGCCCCTCAAAATGTCTGTGCATGTCCCTGTCTACAAGTAATGTAAACAAATAAATTACTTTTATGTCAGATAAACATCAAAGATGTGGTTAGTGAGGCTCAGTATCCAATGTATGGGGGCGGGGGTGGCCCTAGTGGAAAAAATAAATACTAAAATGTATTTGTAATACATTTATTTTGTGCTAATTATTCTACAAATACATTTATATATTTATGTGCATAATAAAAACACCCTGCAATTGTACTTTTGGTATACTAAACTGGTACAATTAAAGTCTGCTAAATTGGAACAAATAATTTTGTACTTAAGGCACTTTAATTGTGTAGAAGTAGTGCTGAAGTCCAACTAAAGATATACTGAAGAATATTTGATTGTGCTAAAGTGTACAATCAAAGCATACTTCAGGAACACTTCCAAGCTTTATAATGGCAATGAATGGCTGTTTATGAGAGAGTGGCATTCCAGTGAATGACGTAGTATGTAGGCGTAGTGTAAGCTCAGTTAAATCCAACCAAAAGCATCAATTCACTTTAGAAAGCCTTTATTAACCCCCAGAGCCATGTTAAGTACTTTTTATGATGGATGGATGCACATCTTGGGGCTTCAAAATCTTGACCCCCATTCACTGCCATTATAAAGCTAGGAAGAGCCAGGACATTTAATATAACACCAACTGTTTTCGTCTGAAAGAAGAAAGTCATACAGTATATGACTTGAGGGTGAGTAAATCATGAGGTGATTTTAATTTTTGGGTGAACAATCCCTTTAAGCTCTGTCAGAAACCAGCTGATGCTGAAAGCTGTCCTTCAGCATACTGAATATGTGAAAGACACATAAGACAAGCTGAAAGTCTATAATGCTGAAGGACGATGTAGGATAAAGGGTCATCAACTCATCCTCAAGTTTGTCAAGAGCATTGAGGGGCCCATTAAAAAAGACCCTATCAGACCCTTTTTGTGCCATCTCTGGCTATAACGTGGTTCACCATGAATGGCAATCTATCTGGAAGGGCTTACACTCATATTCAGTGCCTCCTCATAGATGTGCAATTGAATCATAAGATTAGGAGAATTAAAAGTTTGCTTACTACAAGTTGATTGGCTGCTACATAAAGGTAAAAACCTTTTTGTTTTTTTTTGTTTTTTGTTTTGTTTTTCTCTGAGAACTGGTTTTCTATTTGAAATACAATCTTACTAAAGAATATATAATTTAAAATGTCTCAAAACTCTTGAATAAACTTTCAAAGAATCCATCTAATCAACCTTGCAAACTTTAATAAATCCAGCGATTGGTTCTTCATAGGAAACACTTTCTGCAGCAGCAAACACACTATAAATGTGACTGTTGAACTGAGGATTTATAAAAACCTTTTCACTTCAACTCAGAAACTGAGTAAGAATAGTCCATCAGATTAGAGCTCACAATTTTAAGGGGGAAAAAAAACAACAAAATACTCATCAAGTGGTCCATGAACAGCCTATAGACTGGGATTAAGAAAGCAGATTTTTGAGAGACATGGCTTCAAGGGGACAGACCTACATTATATACTAAATATACAAGAAACTCGGTAGCACTTTATTTTACAGTCCTGTTACTCACATACATATACTTATTATAGTAATTACAATAACTAGGTAATAACTAGGTACTAACCCTGTACATACCCCTAAACCTAACACTACCCCACATAGTTACCTTATATTACCAGTACTTTCTACTGTAAGTACATGTAAGTACACACACTTTAAAATAAAGTGAAACCAGAAAATCTGCTTAGATACAAGTGTGTAAAGATATCAAGGATTGATATGTCAGCTACATAAAAAATAAATATTTCTTTTAACATTGTCATTGCCAAATAATCTTTCAGCAAACTTCTGAGACAAGTTCTGCTTCGCTAGCACCAGGTCAAATATGAACATGTAAAATATCTCACTCCTCACCATTACAATTCTGACCTGGATGTTGTGAAACCTGGATGTTGTTTTTTTCCTTCCTGTGGTTGTCAGTACAAATCTAATAGCTTACAAAAATCAAAAGGAATTGGGAGTGGAGAAACAACAATTTGATTTGACATCCCTGACCAAGATATCGATTTCCTGCTTGTCAGTCATTTACTACTAGTGGTCTGAGCTCAGGGAATGGGCTTCCCAACTTCCTAACAAGTGCACTCTTTAAAAACGCACATGTGGAGGGTGTAGGGATTATTGATATAAATGACAATATTGAGGCCAGTAATTCCCAAAGGTGTGCAGCTGCGAATGAATTTGTATGCTTTGCACATGTGTGCATTAGTAAGCTTTTCTGGCAGAAAGGCAGGCAGGTGCAGCTCAGTAGGGGAACACCGTTCAACTGCCGCCCATGAGATGCCTCCTGAGGATTGTGGGATTGACAGCCTGAGGGTGGCATGCCTGCCAGAGAGGGTGGCTTCTCATGAGACCCTGCTTCTCCTGTCATATTTTCTCTACTGTCAATGCCAATTAAAGAAGGCTAAGACACTTCATGAGTCATTTCCTGTCAAAAAGGAAGCCATTGCTCTTTTGTAGCACTGTTCAGACAGATTCAGGTTTTTTGAGTCTGAGCGGTGTTTCTGAAAGGTTTCAGGGAGCTCTGCATTGGGTTTCATTTACATTTAACGATGAGCAAGACTTGAAGCTTAAAAGCACAGAGTGGGATAGAAGTGTCAAAGAGTCCCACTTCTGCCTCCACCTCACAGCTGGTATTGGATCACGTATTCCAGGAGGATAACTTTCCTACTGTTATCTCTTGAGTATCTTAGAATTAAAGAAGAACCTTTGGCTCATCAACAGCACTCCTTATTTACATATTTGCAAATGGTCAGAGCCCATGCAGTCTCCAAGAAAAAAAATTATCAGTGTTGCATAAAATGATTAATCCATACTGTTCACTGATTCTAAAATAAATAAATAAATAAATAAAGTGAAAAAAATAAAGTGACTTTTTGAAATAGGCAATTGATTCCAGTGAGTGACATTTGATTCCGTTAGATGTATTGAGCCAGTGTTACACATCAAGTGGAATAAAATTGTGGAGACAGACACTGGATTGATTTAAGTAGCAGACTGAGGAATTACATGGACATCTATAGTAAAATGGTTCTATGAAACAATGGGAAAATTAACGACTTAAAATTATAGGATGGGATTCAGAGACGTGTTTCACAAATACAGGAAATCTGAAATACGGCAGAAAAGAGGCAGAAAACATTCAGAGCCAGGGATAAGAAACAAAATGTTTTTCATTTTGCTTCATCTACAGCAGAAACAGTATTTTAATAATAATAATAATAATAATAATAATAATAATCCTGTACAAAAAAAAGATTAATTTTTATTTTTTATTCTTTGGACCATTTCTAATTCTTGCTCAGAATTCTGAGCCTTATGCATCAGTTGGATAATTATGCAATGGGTCGCAATAAACACCTTGTTAAATTAAGACATGGTACATGATTGAAATGTTCTATTAGGTTATCAGATGCAGTGAAAAACTTTTTAGTGGTGCTTGCCAAGGCAAGTCGTTAATCCTATCACACTGTTAAAAGCTATGGTCATTATGGATGAAACAGTAGGATATTGATTTTCCATGAGGTCTGCCTTATTTTTTCCTTTTCAATACACATCTCACTCTGGAGTGATAAAGCAAACAAAAACAATCAATATAGAATATGTATGTTGTAAATCTCAGAATTTTAGGTCTTTGGGACCACAGATGTTTGCACACCAATCAAAGGGTTAAACGAATCTCATTTTCCATACTGAATTCAATCAATGTCTTCATTTACTCAAAGGACATGAAAATAGTGTCTGCCACCCACTTAAGAGAGCAATGAAGTCAGATCAATCCCATGGTTCAGCCTGGCTGCCACAGTGTAATGAAAAGGTTGTTTACAGCAGCATGTGTGAATTTGATCTGTTTAACTGTGTGTCAGCCTAAATGCAGAGAAGCCAAATTCCTGCTTCCATGCTGGAAGAGGATTTGGTCCATATCAAATGTCCAAAGCTTGCAGCTATAACTCTGACATAGCTGTTCCAAACCTCACGACTTGCCTCGCTGTCTACTGCTTACATAGGTTCTAAGGCGGTGTCGAACTGTCCTGGAATTTCATTAATGACGAATTTGAAACGCTCAGCACTTAAAAGTCATGCATGAGAGACTCAACTCACAGTTGATTCTAATAGAATTTGGCATTAACACATTTAGAAAGTATATTTTTATAGTTTGTATAATCTTGAATAATTTTATCACTCAGCTTGTTGTAAAGCATTCTGGGCTTGCATTATTGATAAAAGATACATGCAATTAAACTTCAGAATCTACTTTTCTTAAAGCAGCATACCTTTAGAAACAGCCTTCGGATTGGCAACCCACCTTTTAGAATGAGAGAGAACTTATTGCTTGCCATGCAATTCCAACTATTATCACATGTGCCAGAATGCCATAACTCTAAACGCCATATTAACGTAAGGCCATTACAGAACACAGAAAAAAAAAAAAAAAAAAAAAAAAAATATATATATATATATATATATTCTAGTTCCAGGTATTGCCCGAAGAAAGTATATGACTGCAATTTATGAATGTGTAGCAGTAATATGAGGCATGGGAATCAAACTAGAAAACCAATAGCCAGGAACACAGAACAGAAGTATAAGCATTCAAATGACTCCAGTGAAGGGAAAGTGGCTAGTTTTTGCCCCAGCCCATGGGGCTAGTAAAATAGACAGTGATATGTTGCCGTTCTGAGCCCAAGCACAGCTTTGAGATGAAGTACTAGATGTTGAACCAGACACAAAAGGTAGCAGTATGTCATTAACTCCACCAATATGGCTGCCTGTTAGAGCTCCATATTGCCGTGGGCACAACACCAAACCATCAGGTGGTACGGAGGAAACAGCATTCATTTATTTTCTTTTGTGCTCCAAAACAATGTGCAGAGACCCACAGCTGCACAGTATGGAATGCCATTTCTGACATAATTAGAAATAAAGAAAGAAAGAAATGTAAAAAAGCAAATATAAATAAATAAATAAATAAATACACAAAGAAAAGTAAAAAAGCAAAAATAAATAATTATTTATAATTTTATTTCCTTATGGTTTTTTAAATTTTTTTGCACATTTATTTATTTTTTCTTTTACTAATTTATACATTCATTTATTTCCACTTTTATTTATTTTCACATTTATTTATTTATTTCCACATTTATTTATTTTTACATTTATTTATTTCTACATTTCTTTGTCCGTAGGGTAATGAGGAGGGCGTGTTTTACCTCAGGAATAGCAATCGAGCCAGAGTAGGTGAGGGGTTAGCTTTGAGGCCACAGTGACACCTTGTGGTGCCCAAACGAAGTACAAGAAGTGTAACTTACATGATGCGCCTGTTGATAGTGTGGAATGAATGACTTAGATGGGCAATATGGCCAAAATCTTATATTACAGGTTATTATTTCAGTTTCACATGGGGGGTTGTTTCGGCTGCATGCAATCTGTAATTGCGTGCATTTGCTGAAGCTTGTGAAAGTGTGTAATCGCTTTCTTATGTGCGCTGTTTTTTTTTTAGGTTTCACTTTCAACGCATACAACACAAGTTTTGTAGGGTTCCCATGCTTCTTGAAAGTACTTGAAAGTACCTGAATTCCAGACATATAGATTCAAGGCCTGGAAAGTACTTGAAAACAAACATAGGTCCTTGAAAGTGCTTGAATTAAATTTGAAATCAATTTTGTTTATGGCGCTATTTCAAAAATTGTCCTATATGCTGTCAAAGTCAGAAGGAAACGGGACGGTTAATGACTGGGGATGGAGATGGGGTAGCGCGTGTTGATGCACAGCCTAGAGCCCTGTGTGGGGCAGTTTTCTTAAGCCCGCTCCCGCTGAGTTTCTGATCATTACCGCCCACTCCCACAACGTGTGTGTCCTGCTCCTGCAAACATTCTAATATTGTATATGATTTTCACACATCAATATGTGGGGTATTGAAATCGTATTTGAATGAGCTCTCGCTGTTCACTTTCGATTTCGCGATCACACGCACTCTGTGTAAAGTGAGCACATCTTACAGTTTGTGCATAATTATTAGGCACATTGATATTCTGATCTTATTTTTTTTTCCACAAGCACATTTTACCAACTCCAAACCACATCAATCTTAATAACTACTATTAATTTTATATTTATTTATTTATTTATAAGTGATATATTGTCCATGAAGGCTGGAAGTGAAAAACTCCTTATATTCAGGTGTGCACAATTATTAAAGGCAGGTTTTCTTTTACAGATAAAATGAACCAAAAAATAGATTTAACTCGGACTGAAAATTCAAAAATTATTCAAAACTAATGTAATTAAGAAATTGCAAAGTTAAGGCATGACCATTGGTCAGCGAAATGCTCATTGGATCAGCGGGGTCAGAAAAAAACAGGTGGAGAAGAAGAGACACATGTTAACTGTAAAAGAATTCAGAATTAATCTGAAGAATTAGGTGCAAAACCATCAGGAACCGTTTAGTCTCCAGCGCCACCATTTTCCAGAACTGCAACCTTCCTGGAGTCTCCAGAAGAACAAGGTGTCAGGTTCTTAAAGACTTTGCTTGCGTAGAAAATCCTAAAAAATGACCTACACTTACATGCTGAAATGTTGTGAAATACATGAAGACCAGCACCACATCCTCTTGCACCACTGTTTGAAGAATTTATCCTCCAGAATCTGGCAGTAAGTTTTAGAAGCTCATTTTTAGTCAATCTCTGCAAGACATACTTTTCAGGACAGTAGATAGACTAAAAATGAACTCTCAAAACGTACTGCAACATGGAGCTAAGAAGAAAATGTAGAACTTGAAAAATTGGAAAAACAGCTTAGTGAAAAGCGTTTACAGTTTGAAAGCAAATAGAAAGTCCTATTTTTTAATTCTTTTCATTAAATGAAAAACAAGAAATAAGTCACAACAAGAATAGTTTTTTTTTTCTTGTAATCAAGAAAAAATATTTGACAAAATTTCAAAATGAATGCAGAATGATGTTTGACAGTGAACGCATCTCCACTGCATAGCCGCATACAATCGTTGGTGTCAGTCGCAAATATTAAATGTTTTAGGCTACAATGCATGGCTTGTGTTTCACTAGCATTTTTGTTTGATCTAATTCTGGATATTTCCAGCCTAACACGTGTGATTAATACATATCTAAAGCTGTGTCTACACCAAGAGAACCCATTATAATCAGTTGATGCGGTGACTACATGGGAAGTGGCGCGAGGCGACAAATCTTCTACAGTATCCGATGCCTCCTCCTATTCCGAATCTTTGAAACAAGAGTTGTATGCATTGAAAGTGAAACCTAAAAAAACAGCACGCATAAGAAAGCGATTGCAGGCTTTTGCGAGCTTCAGCAAATGCACGCGATCACAGATTGCACGCAGTCGAAACAACGCCCCATGTGAAATTGAAATAATAACCTGTAATATAACATTTTGCCTATATTGCCCATCTAAGTCATTCATCCCACACTATCAACAGGCACATCATGTTGGCTACACTTCTTGTACTTCGTTTGGGCATCACAAGGTGTCACTGTGGCCTCAAAGCTAACCCCTCGCCTACTCTGGCTCGATTGCTATTCCTGAGGTAAAACAATCCTCATTACCCTACTGACAAAGAAATGTAGAAATAAATAAATGTGAAAATAAATAAATGTAAAAATAAATAAATGTGGAAATAAAAAAAGAAAGAAATACGTAAATAAATACATAAATGTGAAAATAAATAAAAGTGGAAATAAATAAATGTATAAATTAATAAAAGAAAATAAATAAATGTGGAAAAATATATATATATAAAAATAAGGACATAAACTTATAAATAATTATTTATTTTTGCTTTTTTACTTTTCTTTGTGTATTTATTTATTTATTTATTTATTTATTTCTAATTATGTCAGAAATGGCATTCCATAGCACAGTGCCAGGCATGAGTTTCTGTGTTTCATAAAACAAGAAAGAAAAAAAAAAAAAAACAGAGTCCATTAATATCATCTGACCACTCCAGGGAGTTAGCCTTTCCTGATTAAAATATATCTGGAGAGGTTTACTGCTGCTGGACCTGAATGAATTCATTTGTAGAATAAAGAGGAAATACAAATGTAAATGAGTGGAGTCTTCATTAAAGGGCAGACAATAAACAATACGTTTTATGTTTATGCAAATACTTCATTTTAATTACAGGAGGCTATCAGATGTAAAAATCCCAATAATGGACAATGACCGCAATACAGTAAATCCCCCTCCGCAGAAGAACCTATTGAGCTATGAGACCAGTGTCGATTTTGCATAATTACAGACAGAACATATTCAGAACTCAAATTAATTGCCTTTTTTCCTGATAAGAGTGCAATTCATTGAATTTGTTGAGGCTGAACCAGGAATGGCACCTACATCCAATAATTGTGTCACTTGCTCTTCATTCTTTGTTATTATGGCCAAGTCGTTGTCTTGGTGTGTCATGGAGACAGTATATGCATTTTGTTCAATGGCGTTCTCGTGATAACTGTGTTGCGCTCTCCCAATGGTGCGTCACAGTGCAGTCACGACTCCTGCTATTGATACTGTGTCTTATCTTGCAGGCCCAGTCCCGCCAACATCCCGCAAACACAAGCAGGCAGTAAAACAAAAGACTGACTAAAAAGCCTCAGGGTCGTCGTCATTTCCATGGCAACTGCTGTTCCAGTCAAATATACTGTAAATGTATGAAAAGACATGTTGGTTAAATGTGAAGGACAGTGACATGCTCCTACACACACAATTTGCTTTCTCTTAGAAAGATGGCAATGAATGAGTGGAGGTGGAGAAGAGAAAGGTGTAGTATAAGGAAAGGAAGTTTAAATATATCAATATCAAATACTCCATTGCTATGTGATTGCTAAGGAGTTCTAGAGCAATTTAGTGTGTTATGTGATTGCTAGAGCACTCTGGATGGTTAGTGATCCCAAGTCAAAAAAGCACATCCCAAATGTCTATGGCTACATTGACATGGCAAGCATTAGTGCTCAATTTCAGTCTGATTTTTTTGTACGGCTGTTCACCTCATTGTTAAATGTGGCCAATATCAGATTCCAGTGTGAATGAATGACAGTCCTAATCTGACCCGTATGTGCAAAAGAACAATAACAAGATGGCATGAAGCTCGCTGTCATACAGAAGTAAACAAGGAGGCTGCTGAAGTAAGTTTATGCTTTCATTTATAAGCTGATGTGCCAAAAAAGCCAGTGAATTCATGAGCAAGTCATAAGGAGGATGAAGACGAGTAGAAAGAGAGCAAAGCTTTTTAATATTTACGATACAACCCCTTAAGTTTAGCTTGTATAGAGCTGTTATTGCAATACTTATTTGTTCTACACCTCACAGTCTCTCATATTCACTGAGTGATCAAAGAACTACTGGTATGTAAAATCTTTGGAGTCACTCCTGTCAGCACAGAATAATGACGAATGCTGATCTAGAGTGATGTAAAAGTTGCATAAATTCCATTATGACCATTCAGACTGAGGTCGCATTGCAAAATATCTGACCTGAATCGGATTAAGGACCACCTATGAAACTGGCCCAAATGAGAATAGAAAAGATCATATTCCATATGGTTTGTCCTGTTTACCATGCCACAAAATGAAACGATCTTGGTAATATATGAGCAAAAAAAATTTGGGCCACATTTTTCAGCAGTGTGAATGTAGCCTATGAGGGCACCCTCGCACAGAAAGTCCACAAGTCAGACTCATAGGAGTAATAGAACAAAGGACTTGTCAGGAAATCCCTTACATGGACAAAGGCATCCAGCTGTCTGTAGCTGAATAAAATGCAGAAAGAAATGTTTTGTATGATGAAACATGATGAGAATTAGGTCACAATTGCGATAGTATATGGTTTATCTGCGTTCTTCAAGCCATCTCAGGTATTTTCAAATGGATAATGTATATTTATATTGCAATGCTAATCGACATTGTCTTTATAACTGTATAGAACATTATAAAATAAGAATCAGTTCACAGAAGGAAGTTACTTCAAACACTCGTTTAACGTTATAATGAATGTTTAGAGAAAAAATAAGTAGTTATTCCCATAAATTGTCTTACTTTGACACTGTGCTAAACTAAAAATGGTTAGCATTTTAGTCTCTTCTGTTTAGTGTAGGCCTAATTGTTCCTTTTGTATGTAGAGGTGTTTATTACTCAAAAAAGAAAAATAAATAAAGATAATAAAGATTAATTTGCCTGATAGCATGATTTTTTTTTTTATATCACAATATTGTTATCATGATTTTTTGAGACCACGATAATCGTGTAGTGAAAAATCTGATATTGTGACAGCCCAACTCTGAAGTATGTTTTCAAGTGCGCTCACAGTCTGCAGCACAAATTGTGGGATGACTGCATCAAAGTTTAATACTTAAAGCTTGTTCAAAGCTTCAACCTTAAGTATGGGCAATAATACTAGTGAAACTTGTCTTAGCAAGCACCACTAATAATAAAGTCCCATGCGTAAAAAAGCAGCGTCAAAGCTCATTCCATTCAATTAACCACATTAAACACTAATAATCATGGCTTGCCACTGTAACGAAATCCCAACTCTCTGAAAAATAAGAAGCACAGCTGGTCAGCTTCAAGACAGAGTTTCCATTACGAGCAGACAGCTCGCGCAGAGGCACTGAGAGTGTTTACACGCTGAGTTATGGTCTATTCCTGAGAGACGCTCCGCTTTTACCACTGGACAAACATCAAGCTCAGTGCTGTCAGTCAAACTGGCCCCCAAATCCCAAGCCTCCCAAAGCCCCCGGTCCCTCCCACTGCAGCGGCATGTTAACTGAGGCATGGACACTCTCACCAGACTCCCTGCCCTTCACTCTTCTGCAATGCATGGACAAACTGCTTTGGAAAAAAAATCATGACAGCACACCAAGTGTGAAATATCTAATGTCACGCTAGTTAGAAGCTGTTCTACTTTCTCAAGTATGTACACAAACATGAATGAATGCTTAGGAAACATTGCAAATATACAATCCCACTGTATGTAACTAGTGTACTTAAGTGGGCAACAGAATTACCTTCAATTGTGCCTTTAAGCCAGATGTGTTACTTAGATAGTTAGATATAAAGTTATGGACTATTGAGCATCATAATCAAGTAATCTTAGTGGGCTGGTTTAACAGTCATTTCAGTACAAAGTGTTTCCAGAACCTGTCCTGAAGCCCCCTACCACTACACACAAAACACACCTCATCAGCTCAGTAGGTAGAGACAGCAATATCTGAACTGGATGTGTTCAATAAGGTAGACGTCTAAAATGTGCAGTGGTGGGTACCTCTAGGACAGGTTTGGGAAGCACAGCTGTTTGCAAAATTGCAACGTCGCCCTTTCTGAATCAGATTTACATAATCTTTGTTAAAGGTGGCTTGTCAAACTCATGGTCTTGCAGTGCCGGAGCTGAGATCTTGAGAATTTGTATTTAAAAACCAATTCACAAACAACAGCAGCACAACCCCAGGAAGCACAGGCACGTATTTAAATTGCACAATAATGTTTGCACATCAATTTTATTTTGTGTAACTGCCTTTTGGTGGAAGTCTCATGGATTCAGTGAAATTAGATCAAACACTTTCATTTACATTTTGTCACAATGTAATTACGTCCAGTGTTATTGTCCAATATTAGGGAATGTTCAACGTGACTAATATCACAATGGAGCAAGGTTTTCAACTTCTGGTGGTCTGAAAGCTTCCACCCACATATTCCAATTAAATTTCTCAAGCCTGCAGAAGAACTTGTGCATGCACCGAGTTGCCTAGCCATTCAAGTGAAAGAAAGTCACTAATGAAAGAGATGAAAACAAGACAACATGACATTTGCTTAGTGAGTGATGTGGCTGGCCTATTTCCATATTAATATATAAACATGCAAATGCATGGTTTGAAGTGCCTAATTAGTTGTAAGAAGTATGAATTTGTTAATAAACATTATTTATGGAGTTTGTCTCTGTTCCTTGATGTCTCAGGTTAGAAGAGAGAGACTGTTGTGTAAAGTATTGATGAAGGGACTCCTTTTAAGTTTCTCCATACAGTTTTACATGAGTAATGGTATAAACACTACTTAACAACCAAAGTTCCTAAACGTATGGCTATGGTGAGTATCCATGCACTAGAATAAGGAGAATAAACTTTTGAGCTCTAGGTGGGGTTTTGGAAAAAAAAAATTGCCCTAAGACTATCAGTCACGCCATTGTTCAAACTTAGAAAGACTCTGGACTCTCTGCTAGCTCTGTGGAAGTGATTAACCATGTCTACACATCTCAGAACTCTTATTTTAAGAGCTCTGTAACTAAGTGGAGAAAAGAACATTTCATTGCTAATAGTTGTAGAAGGTCATAGTTTTGAAGGAAAGTTCACCCAAATTACGTCATCTACTGACCAAGTTGCTCAAACTTCATAAGAAGGCAGGATTTGAACTTAAATCTTAATCTAATCCTCACAAAAAGATTGTGTGACTTCAGAAAACTTGGAATTGGAGTTGTACAGACTTATTTTTGGACGTTTTCGGCCCCTTTGGAGATTGGCATTTCCAATAAATATCCATTCTGGCTTTCTGTGTTTGAAAAGAGGAGAAAAAAAAATTTCACAAGTCTGAATCAGTATGAATGTGGGTAGATGACAGAATTTTTATTACTGGGTGATAAAACCAGTAATACTATTCTTTTACACAAGCTAAACTTCAGAGTCTGTGTCTGTTTCACACTCACCTAAATCTCCTTCAGCAATGGCCCAATGATGCAATATTTAAAGAATATTAGTTAAAGATTTCATTCCGCAAAGATTTCACTCTGCAACCAAAGGACAAAAAAAGAAGACCTTTTCTAAAAAGAACCACTGAAGCAGAAGGGATATTATTATGATAACATTATGGCAAGCAAGCATTAAGAATATGCCCAATTATTCCCCTACAATTATGTTAATTATCGTATTTAGTGCAAATTGTGGTTCACAGTCTGAAATACATAGTGGGTTCAGAGTAATCATGTAAATTGTGAACAATTAAAATGGGTTGGACTTAAAGCATATTCGAATAGTCATAACACAGCAGTACCATAACCTTCAAGTTGTATCTCATTAGCATCTTGCAGGTCAGTCCCCTTAGTTGTTTTTTAAGCAGTTGAGGAGCTTTCAATGCATTAAAAAAACAACTCTATATTTTAGTGTAATATAAGTTAAATAGAGCCATTTGTTAGTTCAGGGACTTTGCATATTTTCTGAGGTGACCAAAAAAAAAAACATATCAATATCTGCTATAAGATGCAATGTGCATAGCATCCAAATACACTTCAGAAGTACTTTGTATAAAGGTGTAAAGTTCAGTTCCTGTTGCTACAAACTCTAAAGCTCTCAGATTACATCCAGAGGCTTGATGAATTACGAATGAAAATTGCTACATTTGCTGTTTGTCGTACACAAAATCTATTAGTCTCCATTTAATTGCATGAAAATATCTCTGAATTATATACTTGTCAAATGTGAGTTGCAGAACTGTGAGTTTTAACTACGGAGTTACCAGACCCTGAACAATATGCTAAACATTTGCTCAGTTTTAAAGAGAAGAGTTTGTCAATCAAAAACCAAATAATAGAATGCTCGTAGAACCAGCTCAATCAATATTCATATCCATGGCAGGTCAAAGCTGACAAACAACCATAAACATGGCACACAGCGGATTTATCACAGAATAAATAAGTGCACCATAGAATAAACAGGTTCATAAAGGAAGACTATGGCTGAATCATCAGGTTTTGTTTTTTGTAAGTCCCAGCACAGAGTGGAAGACTGACTCAGCAACCAAGCTGGGTTAATAAATTTTCACCTTCATTTTGTGGGACAACTCAATGCCCTGAACAAGCTTTTCTACCTATACAAGCAAATGTTGTGCGAAATGTTGCTGGTACATGGCTGGGAGAACATATGTAATTCTCCCAGATTCCCAGAGTCAGTTTCAATTGACTTGAGAGCTGAACAACATAACTGAGTTACATAATCTGTCCACAAACAAATATATTCTGTCTTGGTTTTGAGAGCATATATAAACATCAGCACATTCCTGATCATTACATCAAATGCAACTTGTGATGACTGAAGTTACACAACAAATTAAAATACATACTGTGAATTCATATGATGTTTGTACGTAAAATGATATCAGGTGGAAGGGGAAAATAAAGTGGCTGGAACTGCTTTGCAAACATTGTATCGGGTACTAGTCAACTAGTCAGTGTAGATAGCGCAGCATATAAATGGGACTGACCTACTGTGTATAATCTAGTTGGGTTTTGTGTTTTCTAACCAGATTTATTTGCTGTTATTCTGAAAACGTATCTACACTTAACAAAATCTAGCCAGTAGTGGTATTACTTTAATTTGGCTAATACAGATTTGTGAACAGAGAGCTTACATAAAACCGGCTATGACAGAGCTCCTGATAAAGGCTTAAATAATTAAAGATGATCAATAATCAGATGACAAGAAATCAGATTGGCTAAACATCAATTTTTTTCAGCTATCAAGGTCATAGGACTTTATGCACGATTGTCAATTTAAATTCAATTTAAATATCTTAGGCATGTTTGTTCTTGACTGTATCTGTAACTGTCTGCAAGGACAACTTTATGTGATTACTTTGTATCATCTTCAACATCAATGAGCACTGCTCTGTCTTTATAGCACTTGTCAGTCTTTATACTTATCTTCATCTAGACTCATTTACCCACTTAGGACTTTTTGGAAATCAGGAAAAAACGAGTCAGGCTAAACGAAGGGCCGCCATGTCTCTAGCCTATCCACTTTCTTAATCTTACTCACATACACACACACACACACACCGGATCTGTCAGGCATGGTGAGGCTGCAGGGCTCCTTTAACATTCTGATGAGAGACATCTATTAAATGTCACCCTGCTAGACAGAGAACCACAGGCCCAGATTCTAACACCAGGGAGCAAAGAGAACGAGACTGAGAAAGAGGAGAGTCCCTAAAGAAATTTACAGGTATGAGTCACTCAGAAAATGACAATAAGCGTAACCTTTTCACCAGTGCAGTGTTTGAGACAAGAACATGACGGCATCAAGCCAGTCTGTCAGAGAAGTTCACTTCAAGTTTACTGTACAAACAGAATACACAAATCATTCTGCTCCCTAATAGCCTTGCAGGCGCATCTGAATGAACTTTTGACTCCAAATGTACAATTCTTGCAAATCCTATTACAAAATCATGCAAAAGCAAACGTAGCAGTTAAAAATACTAACTAAAAAGAAACACTCATTTATTGGACAGCAGAGATGACTGCAATGTATTTACATGCCGATGAGCATCTAACACAAGCCAAGCAAGAAACAACGGAACACAATAATTTGGTCGACACTTGGACTACAAGTTTGACGGAATCAGCCAGACTCTGGGGAAGAGCTCTCGAGAAACAGGATCTTTACCGGTTCCGAACATTGCCATGGCAACGGGAGCCCTTTACAAGGGTGTGTGCGCACACAGCAGGGAGAAGCCTGGGACTGCGGCTTTCAGCACTTCATTTTTCTTCTCCTTTTTTTAGCTATTAATTTTCACTCAGATGCTTCTAACTGAAATCACAAAAGTGTTAAGTCACTCTTCCACCCTTTTTTTTTTGGGTATGAATCTCTTACATGAATGTGTCCAGAATGTTCGAGTGTATTTGGGGATCTCCATTTAATAGTTTTAAAACTGCGTTATTAATAAGCGCTAAGTACCGTGAGGAGTTCGAGTAATTAGGAGTGTGGATAGGGATGTGCAAATCTGACAGGCTGCCCTTTAAAGCAGGATCTCTGTCTTTGTCCTGTTGCAGATTCATGCAGATTTCTGCATGCCTTTTTTTGCTGCAGGAGGCTATGCCACAGATTTCTTGCTTTACGCTTCTTACTGAAAATTGCGTTATTGATTGTCATCCCCTCTAGTTTGCACTATCAAACAAGCCTTCGACCTCAAAAGATTGCAGAGTCAATATGTAAGCATAAGACAAATGTTGAAGTGCTCTCATATGGCTCCACAAGTTCCCTTGTAAGATGCTGTATAGGCCTAGTTTAGCAAGAGCCATGGTATTTGACTAGTCTAACAAATCTGATATATAGTCTTCTGGTTGATATTTGGCATAAGATCAATGCATCCATCGACCTTCAACTACTTGTGAGGAAATTCCAAGTCTGAGTTTGCAGAGTATTAATAACAGTTAAACATTCAAAATACCCTGATTATCAGTTTGTCTGATCAATGACAGAAGTTAAAACCAGTTTGAAAATAGTCATTTCTTTTGTAATTACATTTGGTGATACTAGCACTGAGGAAATTACAAACTTCACCTTTAGCAATGCCTCATTAAGCCTGAAAAATATGTTTCAGCTAAAATGGCTTCTTCAAACCTGTGCATTGTCCTCATTAGCCCCTTTCGCACCGCTTTAGTTCCAGAACTAAAAGTACAGTACTAAAGTACTGGGACGATTTTGCGTGAACTATTTCCCAGTACCATTTAAACCCTGTTTTCCATTCGGAAGGGCTCATCCCTATGCCCTAATCCCTTCAAAGGGTTTACCCTCCGAAGTGAGAGCTTCGAAGGGTTGAAGGGTGTAGAGGACCAAACAACTGTTTCTTGAAGTGCCCTTCTGCGTCATCATCCCGTGCCCACACGGAGGCGCCGTCATCATGCAAAGAATCTGCGCAAAGGAGCCCGAAGTGTCCGTCAGTTGTACCCTTTGAAATCCTTCATTCCGAAGGGCCCTTTGAAGTGTCTAGTTTTGAGCACTTCGGTTTGGAATGACCCTTCAATATGGCGGCCATGATTGTTTTCACTCCGAAGTGCCTTTTGGAGGGTGATATATCCCGTTTGGAACGCACCGAAAGGGTTGCATTCGCACCGACAGGAAGTGTCGTAAGCCGGGTGACAGCGACGTCATTGGTGCACGGTGTGTGTAGTCTTGTTTTAACTTCTTAATTTTGTCACGGCACTGCTTAGCTGTGTGCTGGATACCCAGAGCCGCTAGCTGAGAAGCAATAGACGCAAATACCTTAATGTTGCGTTTTGTTCCTTCGAATTCCAACTGTATTTCCTCCGTTGAATAAATGTTCAAAAGTGCCTGCACTTCAGCATCTGTCCATCTATCGCTGTTCTCCATTCTTGCGAAATATAAGTTTACAATACAATGTTTACACAGTATGTGTTTACACAGCATTTTAAATCATGGCAAGTGAGGGTTTTCGTACGCGTTTAGCCAATCAGCGTACGCTTACGTCATGATAGTTCCTATGGAACTGTTTTAGACCCTACTCTGAAGTAGGAGCTAATTTAGTTCCTCCAAACGGATTTCCGGGAACTAAAACAGTTCCTAGTTCCCGCGGTGTGAACACGCCAAAAAGTGGGTAGTTCCACAATTAGTTCGAGTACTATGAAAAGGTTCCTGTGGTGCGAAAGGGCCTATTATGGATTATTACGGATAACAATGAAGGATCCATAGAGTAAACATCGGTCAGAGAATTGAGGGCTGATGGGCCTTTATGCAGATGAGTTTACCACTCAACTGAGCTACAACGTGGCTTCTTAGGGCTTTCGGCCAAGGATAATAACAATGATTTATACAAGCTGTATAGCACTGAAGGAAAATACGTTAGTTTACTTCATGAGCCTATTAGGAGAAGCACAACAAGAGCCATTATAGCTTACAACCACAACAAGAAAGGATAACTCCAATTTATGTAACTGAAAATGAGTGTCATCACTGAATTATAATATACACTATATTACAGAGAAAAACATTGAAGGGCTCTTCATTTCTTCAGCACAACCATGTGCATATATTGCTTTTCTGATGGGTTTAGATCTGTGTGGTTTTCAGTCCATAATTATTACAATTACACACACACACACACACACACACACATACTTGAATTTGTGGTTTACGGGGACTCCCCATAGGCGTAATGGTTTTTATACTATACAAACTGTATTTTCTATCGCCCTACACCAACCCTACAACTAAACATACCCCTTACAGGAAACTACTGGCAATTTTTGAATTTCATAAAGCACAGTTTTGTATGTTTTTTAAGCCTTTTGTTTTACGGGGACACAGGGATGATGCAGTTTGGTAGTCCCTGAGGAGAAGGGCCAGGTGTGGGTAGCCAGTTGGTCTGCGTCATGACAGGAAGACAAAGTAAGCACTCAGGGCAGGCAGGGACAGTGTTTGGACCCTTGAGGCAGTCTGGAGGGTCTGAACAGAACAGCAAAGTGCCAGACAAAAATGACCAGACCACAGCCTCTGAATCATTAAACCAGCCCCCTCCTCATCTTGCTTCCTTCTGTTGCATTTGTATAAAAAATACAGTTACAGTGATGCTATGTGCCTACTCAACACATACCACATATATACTGTCATGTATAGAGTACATTTGTTAAGTACATTTCACATTTTCTTCCACCCAGCACTTCTCGTCAAGGATTTACCAAGCTGCATCATGCCTTTAAAATTGCTACAAAAAAATAAATAAATAAAAATAAGGTGAAAAAAATGCTTGCCCATGCAAAACGCACCAGCACAATGCAATGGTGTTCTAAGTAGTTTGTAGCAGTTATTTTAAGGACCAAAATGCAAAAAAATACCACCCCCAAGATACACTATATTGCCAAAAGTATTGGGTCAGCCCCTTCTAATGAACAGGTTTGACTACTTTGGTAATTTCCATGAGTACAAATCTTAATGTTTAAGCATATAATGATATTCTAGGCAATTGTGTGCTTCTAATTTTAAAGCAACAGTTTGGACAGGACCCTTTTCTATTCTAACATGACAATGCCTCTGTGTATAAGGCAAGGTTCAAAAAGAAATGATTGATTTAGTCAGTGTGGAAGAACTTGACTGGTCTGCAGAAAGCCAAGTCCTAATCCAAGCTGAACACCTCTGGTGTGACTTTAAATGCAGACCTTGAGCCAAAAACTCATCACCAAACACCAATGACTTTTACATATGGGTACAGTCATTTTAGACATTTCCAAAACTGTTGCAACAGAGATGGAAATACAGTTTTTAAATACATGAATTATGTTTCCATCTTTGTTGCCACAGATTTGGAAGTGCCTTTTTCTGTTCTAAAGAAGGGGGTGTCCCAATACGTTTGTCCATATAGTGTATGTACAATTCATTGGTGTTTGGTGATGAGTTTTTGGCTCAAGGTCTGTATTTAAAGTCACACCAGAGGTGTTCTCTGCTTAAGTTTTTATGGTATTTTGTGATGTTGTATTGCCTGGCAGGTGAAAATATTAAATCAGGTAATTTAAATAAAATAATAGCAATGCCTTTCTTTAACAAGCAACATTATTTGAGGTATCATTCATAGCGAAGGTTACGGGATGACCTGATGAATTTTAATACCGGCAATATGAAATGTAATGCATTCAGCATATAGCAGTAATGCAATGCATGAATCAGAATGAGACGTAGAAATCTCACTAACCTTAAGATTACCCAAAAGTGAACCATTCTGGATAATCTTCATTACCCATCTGCCTGAAGAATTTCATGTTTTAGCTTTCAGTGAAGGTTTGCTGAGGAAAATTAAAACTATTTATCCTTCAGTTATCTTCCCTCATTGAGGAGTGGTTCATTCTCTGTTGTGAGAACTGGTTATGGCTTACTATCATTGAGATGTATGGGCACCGTTGGTGAGTGATGTTACTTAAGTCTCTAGAGTGACTGGGGTTTATGAAGATGATGGAAGTTTAATTTACCTCATGACTTCACCTAAGCAAAGGCAGGGTAATATGAGAATAAGAGAAGAGTCAGAGGTATACTGAAGGGTATGGCTTAGGAAAATACTTTAGCTGAAGTATAAATCCCGTCTTCAGGAAGTGGGGGAAAAAATCATCACTGGATCAATTAAAAGTCCAGCCTTTGACAGTTATGGAGGAGAAAAATACTGCTCACTCTGGCATAAACGCTGCTTTTAACACTTCTCATGGTGCTGTGCTTGAGGACTACTAATCGGGCTTGACCTAGCAGCAACCATCTGAAGTTAAAAAAAAAATAAACTGACTGGGCTTTTATCAGAGCCAGACATCATTCTCAGAGGAATGAAAACAGCCAATCAAAACAGGTGTATGCTAGGATCAGTTACAGTATAATGTATGCCAGTGCAGTTACTGAATAATACATATGCACCCACCCACAAACACGCATTTCTGATATTTATTAGACACTCCCACACCTTTGCTCACTGAATAGGCTGCACAATTTATTTTATTTATTTTTTTCCATGAAACAATTACCTGGTTTATGGCATTCAATAAGTATCATGTGGGGCTGGGTGTTCTATCAAATAACTTGCTATAAAATAAAATAGCATTTAAGCTGAGAAGTTTAATATCCTATTTCAAAATGAATAACTTCATAATTCTGGTTCAATTATTTGTTTGAATCACTACTTAGGCCTAGCTTCAGTCTGAGAAATTCAATATATGTAAGGATTCCTGAATGACCAAATATCTGTGCTTTTCAAATGTATTTTTAAAGGTATAACATTTTTAGTTTAACATGAGCGATCACACAAACACAAATTATAATGTCTTCTTTAGGAGTTCTCAATTAAAGTTTTTTTTTTTTTTTTTCTGGTTCTTTATTTTTGCTCTGTGGTCAGATAATCATCCTCTAAATCACTCATAGAAGACTTCATATTTTCACATACTGGCCTGTTTCACCCTTTGGTTAATAAGCATGTCAGAGAATTTATATAACTCTGCTGAAACAGACCTAAGAGGCATGGTGTATTGAAAGCCAGTGACTCTCTCCAGGGGAAGAGTGCTATTATGCGTTAAGAGAGACATGAGCAGTCAGGCTGCAGTAATGGAGATTATAGGCGCAGATATGAATGTAGAGATGTAAAATTAATGGGGCCTTGTTGACACAGTTCCTTTGTTAGTTTTAAAACACTATAATTGTTGAAGAGGTTCTGCAAACTCTCTCTTTCTCCTTTTTCTCTCTTACTTGCTGTCTTCCACCACTGAATTTTCAGAAGAAAACTAAAAATTACATTGTCACATTAACTTGTTTCATTTAGCTGTCAATGTTGTCGATATACTGTGTTTGCAGATGTTTCTCATAAATTTTTGGAAATAAACAGAGACAACTAAGACCCTTATTGACAGAGTAAGAGCGTAGGACTACAAAATTAAAGAAGAGTTCACCACCCCAAAATAAATAAATAAATAAGATTAAAATATTGAAAGAATCTTGTTTCACCTGTCTGTCCACAAGTCAATGGGTTCCCAAACAACACTGTATGTACTTTTTTTTTTTTTTTTTTTAATCTGTTCGAGAGCAGAAAGTAAGCAATGCAGATTTGGAACAAAATGAGGAAGGGTGTGTAAATAATGACAGAATTTTCATTTTAAGATGAACTATCCCAATGTATCAAGCGGAGCGCTATCTGAAATTCCCCTGTGCCAAGGTTAGGTCAGGGGGAAAAGTACAAACAAAGTTGAGCAGAGGGAACTCTGCTGGGACAGAAAATGAGATTTATTTATCTCTTTCTCCCTCCTTTAAAAATTCAGAGAATAGCAATTTATATTCAAGAGGAGATGCAGTTTGTGCTCTAAATTCTCCACTACATTCTGAAAGTAACCACAGGCACTGAGGAAAAGGCAAGAAAGGGACCTAATCTTTCTTCCACATACAAACAGGGCATGCCAAGCTCTCTGTCAAAGTGCCGGGTAAAAGAATAAACAAGAGGAACACCAGTGGCGCTGCTACAGGCCTCTTTTCACCATGCGGTGCATCCTCTAATGAGGCAAAGCTTCTCAAATGTGCTTCTTTAAAATTCTGCTTCTGTCTCCAGCACATTCTCACCTAGCTGGACAAAAACACATACTATAACCTGGTTAGAAATAACTATGGCAAGAGGAGATATGCAGACACATTAAAATATGACCTTCATTTAACAGATTTTCTGTTTTGGGTGATTACTTAATGCCCTGCTTTCCTTTTGACCAAATTATTTTAAACTAGATTTTTACATTTAAATACATGCATTTGGCAGAAGCTTTTGCAAACAAGTGTGCTCCTGAGAATTGTACCGATGACCTTGTAAGATGAGCTAAAAGAGCATTTTTAGATTTGACCACCACAATGGCAAGTGGTAGGTGTTTGCTTGTGAACTTGCTAAAGTGTTGTAAGTGGTTCCTAGGATTGTACATGTAAAAATACATGTAAGAAAGAAAATATCAAATCAAATTTTCATACACAAGTAATAATTACATACAAAGTTTGAACAGTCTTTATGTTAAGCAGTTGGAACGGAGTTACCTGCAGAGTTTCAGTACAACACTGCCTTGCAAGCACTGTAGAAATGTGCACAATAATGAAGCTTGTCTCAAAAGTATGACTGAAAAAGGTAAGGAAGGTGAGGCGGGAACAGGCCAGCGATTCGTCTTTGGGATTCACTGGAAATCAATTTGAGGTAGTACGGTCACACAAGGGTAGGTTTCAAAGAGACCCCCAAAACAGCATATCACAGAAATAGTGTTTGAGAGGCCAACTCTCAGATACAGCACACTGTGCCATGTTAAACATGAATCGTGCTTTTTGTTATTTGAGACTGTTTGTGTTGTTTAATTGTAGCGAAAAAGGAAATCCAGAACATGAATGAGATCCATCTGTCAAGGGACAAGAGATTGGAAACATGCATGAATCATACAAAGCATTACTCATGTTGTTGTTGTTGCAGAGGTTTGACCTGTAACCTTTGCGCCTTCTTCAGACACTGCTGCCCTCCCGCAAAGAATCAAGATGTGGGAGAATTTTACCAAAACTAGAATTAACAGATCTGTGATATTCCTTGGAGGATCTTGTGCGAGTGATTTAAGATGTGCTTGTTTTATCCATTTATCAAACACTGTGCTACAGTTGCAAAGCTCAGGCTTGTCACTTGTGTTTGTATCTCATCTCAAGTGTCCCTGGAGAGAATCTTGATGGAGTCTGCCACTGAACAAGGCTGAACGATACACAACCAGTTAGGTGTTTAAAATTATTGTAATAACCTTCAGGATCAGATACTGGGGTATATGAAAAAGTCATGTCAGCATGACAGGAAATAGAGGTAGCACTGAATAAATGGCTCCATTTGGCTTCCCTTTTATGACATGTAAATTGTACTCTGTCATATCAACTGCAAACATATAGATTCTGCATTTTTTTCAGTAATTGGATGTCAGTCCTCTGAATCAGACAGCTATTTTAATGGAGTAGATCAAGACCCTGAAACTTACAAAGGTTTCAGATCCTAGTTTCTGAAGTGACAACTTATTACAGACACACCATTCTTGGTCAAATGAATGAAGATTATATATATATATATA
Source organism: Spinibarbus caldwelli (assembly GCA_039654775.1). NCBI lineage: Eukaryota > Metazoa > Chordata > Actinopteri > Cypriniformes > Cyprinidae > Spinibarbus > Spinibarbus caldwelli. Next base: position 3,782,852 of record CM077229.1, on the reverse strand, counting down.
TATATATATATATTGCTAATTTCTCAGGTGGTAAACCAAGACAGAAGGCCAATTAGCAGCATTACAGAATGATTGCTGTATCAAAAGTAAATGATTTTGTAGTATTGAAGCACTGAACAAAGAAACAACTTTAAGGTTTAAAAAAATAAGTACTCTCTATTCTTGACATGGAGCTTGACAGCTAAACATCATGAATTTCTGCCCTAATACAAAAAAAGTGCTGAAGTTGTATTTGACTGTGCCACTTTCATCCAAGAACCAAGATTGGCTGGAAAGAACTGTAACTATACAAAAGAGGATTCACATTCGACATGATGGTAGATGACCCCTTTCCACCCAGTCCACAATGACATTTACACATAAAACTAAAACACATAAAAAGAATGAGGACTTTCTAACCTTTCGTGAATCATCCTGGTGCCCATACACCAGGCAGAATTGTGACTATGGATATGACATCAGGCATTCGGGTTACAGTAATGTTAGTAACAAACTAAAAACTATTCCAAATGTCCAATTATGCATAAGATCATACTGGTCCAAATAAGAAGTGATGTGGCAAGGTTTGAATACAGTTAGTCTCATCTATTCTGAATGTGTTGCACACACATGTTGAAATGTCACTGGTAATGGACTTTTTCAATTTTTAAAGGTGTTCTCTTGCACTGACATTTAAAGGCATGAAAACTCAGATGAAATAGCCTTAGAGCAACAACAGAGATGGCCGACTCGCTTTGTTTGGCGTTTTAATTACTAATTTGATGGGACATGGTTCAATTAGGACAAATTAGGATGTGGTACAAATAGAAAAATCTGCAAAAAAGTTTTAATGAACATACTGAAGGAAAACAGTGAACTGGTGCCTAAAGATGTCACCAGACAAATGTTTGATCTTTCTTTGCTGTATATATCTAAAGAAAGCTCAGTTGCAACACATTCCAGCCGTTAAATGCCATGTGACCTTGCAGCACACAGGGGAAAAACAAGTGTACTTTACAATGCATCCTTAAATAAGAATTCAACTAGTGATAATGTAGTTAATTATAGATATTTAGCATGAAAATGAATCTGTAAAATAAGCTTTATAGAGAAAACTAAGAACAATGTTAGGAACTATTTCTCATCTGAATGGCTGACTTTTCTTAAAACAAAAAACAAACAAACAAACAAACAAAAAAAAAACACAATCCAAGTACTGCATACACTCAAGATGAGAAGCGATACCCAGGTCATTTGGAAACACCCCACATACTATTAGTGTATGAAATAGCTAAATTATAAGCAGAACTTTTCCTCTTAGAATCATTTTGTCTGATTTGATGGTTTAGCGCCTGACAGGACACTGGGGCACTTTCTTCATTATAGCAGCCGGCAAGTAGCACTAATGAACGATGAGGTTGTCTGAGCAGAAATAAGGTCAGCCTTTGGTTGAAAGAGCTGATTGGGAAATCTTGTCCCTTTGGGCATTGAAAAAAAATGAGAAGGTAGCTGTAATAACCCTGGAAACCAGAAGGGGGCAATGAAGACCAAATGAGTTTACCATGGTTTGTATATGTTCCTTTATCTCTCTGTGCTTTTCTCTTTTTCTCTCTCACTAACTCTGGCTACATCATAGTTTATCATAAAGGCAAGGCTGCACGACATGGTCAAAATTATATGCCAACAAAATATTTGCTAAATATTGTGTAAATAAGTGTACAACTGTTCTTTTTTTTTGTCTCCAAACTAAAACAAACAAGCCATGACCATTTCACTGCTGCCAACAGAAAGAACTACTCTTTATATTGCACTTAATTCCTCTGAAGGAAAGCGTTTCAGTGAACTCCGAAATTTAGATTCTTACAGTCAGAATTTAGAGAACTATTCATTTGATTAAATTAGAAGAACACTGTTCAGACCTATTGGGCATATGCACAATACTTCTAGAATCCAAGGTGAAAAAACTTACTATGCTTAGCCACCTTTTTCCAAAACCTACCTCAATCATTGCAGCACTTTGCTTAGCAAAACTATTTAGAAGAAATAAGAAAAAAAAAAAAAAAAAAAAAGTTCAGATTCAAGACTGCAGATTCACTCACGTTTGACTTGAGCTGCTGGAAGAGCATTCTGTCAGCACATAGCCAGGGCAGAGGAAGGACTGGAGCCACAGGTCAGATTTGGACAGTGGCCATTTTAATTTGTCACTTGGATTACTGTAGATTGAACAGACTGCTACAGACACCAGGGACAATGATAGCAGCTCAGGCAGTATGACAGATTCACCAAAAAAGTTTTACTTCTTATTTATTTATCATTCAAAAGAGTCGTTTTGTGTAACACTGTAATTTTCAGTGTTGTGAACATATATTATATGGCCGAATGGGCTAAAATGAAAAAGACATATTTTATTTAAAAAAATACTGTATTGAGTGATATTTTTTAATAATAATAATAAAAAATCTCTTTTTAATAATAATAATAAAAAACTTGTCATATTCCCATTGAGTTGCTAATCATTTTTTGTGCCTTGTGGCAGCTAGGCCATTGCTAGGATGTTCTTGGTGCTTGAAAGAGTCTAACCGCAGGTGTCTATGATATTAACATCCCTAGATATAGCTCAGGTCCCTCCTTGAATGATTTTTTTTTTTTTAAGTTTTATCACCTACCAGGTGAAAACTGCAAGTCAGATCTCAGTACACTAATGAGCAAGATGAGTTAAATACAGAAATGTAATACTTAAGGTAGGCTTACCTTAAGTAGAAGTGATGCTTTCTTTAGAAAATGTGAATACTGCAGCTTAAATCCATAAAGTATCTACACTTCTGTCATTATCTTTACTTACTTTTACTTTTTATGTTGCTGTTTCTCCCACAGTCACTTGCCTGCATTGTCTCTTCTCTTCTTCTCTGTAATTGCTTTCTCAGCTCATCCTGATGGTCATTTAACATTTAGCTCCACTGAGACGGTGAATGCTGAAGGTCTGGACACTTCAGAGGTGAGTGAGATGCATCTGTTGCATTGAATTCAAGACCCCATCCCACCAGAGACTTGATGAGCACAAACTAATGCTTGTTCTTGAAAGCGCATGGGGAAATTTAAAAGAGAAGATCCTGCTGGAGATGGAGGCACAATGATTATGCGATTCACTGTAAGATGAAATCTACTGTAATACTCATCGTCATAGTCATTATTGCCATCATCATGATAATCTTCATCACTGTGGTTGACAACACTAAAATTCCTTCCTCGTGTTCCACTTCCACTCTTCATCATTTGATGCTTTTGCAGCCTCCACATTTTGACATTAGTATAATTCCTTGAATGAAAAAAAGTCAAGCTTTGGTACTCTTGACGAGTTTAGTCATTTTATTAATTTTAATATAACCAGTGATGACTGGCACATGCCTGGGCCCCTGAACTGCAGCAGAATAAAGTAGAGTCCAAATATTTCTGGAGGCAATAGTGAATGCTTGACAATATATGATATGACAAATATGAACTAGGCAACTAAGTAAACAGGTAGTTTCAAATTATAAATTCAAACCCACACCAGAGTGACCAAAAACACCAATGATTTAAATTTGCACAGATGAAAGTGGAATAAAAAGAAATTCATAGGTGCTTAGGAAGATGTACATAGTACTTATTTGAATTTTCTCAGGGTATTAAAGCAACTACATGTAGTTTTGTGTATTTTTTGCAAATTTGAATTACCCTACAGTTAAGTAAATGTTGTAAATATATGACGTAATTACAGTGGATAGCCATACAAGTGAGCTGCATCTGAAATCATATACTCTCTGAGTACATACTTCTTTTGAATAAGTTATTACTTAGCGATCAGTACAAAACGTTTGTTCTAGTATGAATCTAATCCAGACGTACTACATTTGTCATGTTGTCATTGTCAAGTGACCTACCTGTGTCAGTTGTGTCGCTTCACTGCCATTCACAAATCCTCTTCCGTGACCTCATGGGATAGAAAAACATCCACCAGATGTGCACTGGAAATAGTAACGTTAGGTCATCCAGGGACTTTTTGCCTACTGTTTTATGAATAATGTGATTCCAGACATACTATTCAGTTCACACATTGTTTGTCACCTGCTATGTAGTTGAGAAGTATGAGACTTCAGATGCAGCCATACATACTCCCAGAACAGATGTTTTTAGGGGAGCATGGGAGAGAAACAGAAGCATTACATATTACATTTAAACTGAAATGCTGTTCTTATTGTTGATATTGTGCAATTAAAAGTGTATTAAATGTACATATAGGGTTATATAACTATTTATTTTTGTCCAAATATGCAAGGAACTATAGAGTTTAGCCTTCACATTTTACACTACATCTTGCAACGATATACGTTTGACATTGGATGTTAGACAGATATTCAGCAGCGAAAAACTTCAATAAATTCTTAGTGGATGAGTATAATTGTATAAAAAATGGCTTATCTGAAAAGTATTAGAATGTAGAACTGAACACACATCGCAGTTTATTTGTTTTAATCCTCCTCGATATGTTGCAACGCATAAAGGCTCTAAGCAGCGGCTTAGCGTTTAGGCCAGCTAGAGACTGTCTACAAAGTACATGTAAAAGGATAAAATGATTAATGGTTTCCCATCAAAATGTTTTTTTTTTTTTTTTTTTTTTTTTTACAGTTGGCAAAACAAGCGCAATTTGTGCACCAAAGTCTTTGAAAGATATAAAGACAAACACTTATAACGCTCACTTGAATTTAAATAAGAAAATTTGTAAACAAGATATGTGATAGTGGTTGTTATTATTATATTATTACTGTTAATAAATATATTAATAAAAGAAAAACAATATTACAAATAATTACCATTCCATAATCCAGTGGTTATGCAGTATGCTTATTCCAGGTCCTTGTGAGAACATTTTAATGTTCGTTATATTCACAGAAGTATGGCACCAAAATAGTATATGCTATTGAAATGAAAACCAATGAATAAATTCATTTAAAATAAATACACTCGTCTGTATCGACTTCATGCTGTGTGTCTTGTTACTGTTTTTTATAAGAACATTTTTATATTTGTTTTAGTCACAGATCTATAACAGAAAACATGCTATTGAAATTCAACAATTAAGATAAAGCTGGCAAAATGTTGTTTTGCAGTTTTTTTACTTGAATTTGAAAACAAAATTTTTAATAAATTAATTTATAACAGTTTTATATTACAACTTCAAAGGGTGTGTCTTGTTACAGATTAGACAAACATTTTGATGGAGATTTTAGCCACAAAACTATAACAGAACACATACTATAGAAAATGAAACCACTACATAATTTAGTTTAAAATAAATACAGCCTTCTATTTTAGCTTCAAAGGCTGTGTCTTGTTACAGACTTCTTAAAGAACATTTTCCAGTACACTCTTAAAAATAAAGGTGCTTAAAAAGGTTCTTCACAGCGATGCCACAGAAGAACCATTTTTGGTTCCACAAAGAACTATTCAGTCAAAGGTTCTTTAAAGAGCCATCTCTTTCAAGTCAAGTCAAGTCAAGTCGAGCTTTATTGTCATTCTGCTACATGTGTGGACATATAGTGGAACGAAATGTCGTGTCTCGCAGGACCACGGTGCTACATACTAGTTAAATCTAAGATAAACATACAACAATGCAAGTATAGGAAAAACAATAGAGCTATACAACAGTTCTTAACTTTTTATAATCTAAAGAACCTTCTTTCGCAAACAAAGAACCTTTTGTGAAACAGAAAGGTTCTTCAGATGTTAAAGGTTCTTTATGGAACCATTTAGACAAAAAGGTTCTTCTATGGCATCGTGAAGCACCTTTATTTTTAAGAGTGTAGTTTTCATTGTTAAAAGCGATGCCGAAGTCACGCTATTGTTGTTCAAAAATCACTTGCAAAGCCTTCCATAGAGTCTCCAGTATTACTGCCCCCTAAGATACTGCAGTTGTTTTGACTGACATTCAAACTATTTTAATAAATTCATTTAAATTCAATACAGTCTTCTATTTCAGCTTCGAAGTGTGTCTTGTTACTGTATCCTAGAAGAACATTTCTATGCAAGTTTTACTGTCATATGTAAATCAGGATACATATTATTGAATTAAATTAAAATCTGTCAATAAATTCATTTAAAAGGTATGCAGCTTTATTTCTCAAATCCATAGGCTGTGTATTCTTAGAGATTCCCAGACAAACATTTTCCAGTAGTTTTCATTGCCAAAAGCAATGCAGAAGTCACGCTATTGACTTTCAAAAATCGCTTGCAAAGCCTTCCAAAGAGTCTCCAGTATTACTGCCCCCTAGAGGAAGATCCTGTTTTGACTGAGTTTGACATTCAAACTATTTTAATAAATTCATTTTAAAAAACATACAGTTTTCAATCTCAACTTCAAAAGGTGTGTCTTCTTGGCCCTAAAAGAGCATTTCCATGCAGGTTTTACATTTGTAATTCAAGATACATGCTATTGAATTAAATTCAAATCTGTTAATAAATTCATTTAAAATGCATGCAGTTTTCTTTCTCAAATCCAAAAGATGTGTCTTGTTACTGATTCCTAGAAGAACATTTTGGTGCTGGTTTTAGCCACAGAACTATAATAGAACACATACTATTGAAAATGAAACAAATAATGGATTAGTTTAAAATAAATACAATCTTCTATCTCAGCATCAAAGGCTGTGTCTTGTTACAGATTTCTTGTTGAACATTTTGCAGTAGTTTTCATTGTCAAAAGCGATGCCGAAGTCACGCTACTGACATTCAAAAATCGCTTGCGAAGCTTTCCATAGAGTCTCCAGTATTACTGCCCCCAGAGGAAGATACTGCAGTTGTGTTGACTAGGTTTGACATTCAAAACGTATAAATTCATTTAAAATCAATACAGTCTTCTATTTCAAATTCAAAAGGTGTGTCTTGTTTCTGATTCTTAAATGAACATTTCAATTCAGGTTTTACTCTCATATGTAATTCAGGACACGTGTTATTGAATTAAATATTAGGTTTCTTGAAGCATCTTGGAGATGTAGCCACAGTTCTTCTGGATTTAGTCTGTCTCTGTTTGTTCTGTTTCTGTCATTCCAGACAGACTGGATGATGATGAGATCAGATCTCTGTGTGGAGCACTAGCTGTTGTCAGACAAAAATCTCACTGGATTATTACAATTAATGGCAAAATGAATGTTTGGAAATGTAAACTGATATTTCCTACTGACACACTACAGCAAAAGATAACTGACTTAAAACCATTTTTAGATGGTGAAAATACTAGTGTTCTAATAATTTTGGCCACCACTGTATGTAATGCTAATCTAAAATAGAAAAAACAGCCCAGATATAGTATATTAGTTTATTGACATATAGTACATTAGTTTATTGAAGCATATGACTATGAAACAATACAAATTACAATGTAGCTGTAGATCTATAAATACACAAACATACATGCAGTCATGGCCATAAATATCGGCACCCTTGGTAAGTATGATCAAAGAAGGCTCTGAAAATAAACCTGCATTATTAATCCTTTTGATCTTTTATTTAAAAAAAAAAAAATCACAAAAATCTAACCTTTCATTGGATAATAAGAATTTAAAATTTGGGGAAATATCATTATGAAATAAATGTTTTTTTTTTTTTCTTCTCAAATACACGTTGGACACTAGAAATTCTTATGAGTAAAATATCTCTGAAGTATATTCCCATTCATATTCACAATTTTGAGCACTCCAGGGTGATTATGAACATGAAATTATCCAGCCATGGATTCCTGTTTCACAGAAATATAAATAGGAGGGAAAACAAAGCCCAAATTCCCTTAATCATCCATCACAATGAGAAAAACCAAAGAATATATTTATGATGTGCAGCAAAAGATAATTGAGCTTCACAAATTAGTGAAGTGGCTTTAAGAAAAGAGCTAGAGCAGTGAAAATTCCCATTTCCACCATCAGGGCAATAATTAAGAATTTCCAATCAACATAAAATGTTGTGAAACTGCCTGGAAGACGACGTGGGTCTATATCGTCCTAATGCACGGTGAGAAGGAGAGTTTGAGTGGCTAAAGACTCTCCAAGGACCACAGCTGGAGAATTGCAGAAAATAGTTGAGTCTCGGGGTCAGAAAACCTTAAGAAAAAATTTGTCAAACAGCACCTACATCACCACATGTTGTTTGGGAGGGTTTCAAGAAAAATTCTCCTAGCTCATCCAAAAACAAACTCCAGCATATTCAGTTATCAGACACGACTGGAACTTCATATGAGACTGGCTTCTATGGTCAGATGAAACTAAAAAAAATTAGCTTTTTAGCAGCAAACACTCAAGATGGGTTTGGTGAACACAGGGATAAAAAGTACCCCATGTGTACAATGAAATATACTGCTGTATTTTTGATGTTGTGGGCCTATATTTCTGCTGGAGGTCCTGGACATCTTGTTTAGACACATAGCAGCATGGATTCTATCAAATACCAACAGATAAAAAAATCAATAAGTGACTGACTCTGTTAGAAATCTTATAATGGGCCATGTTTGGATCTTCCAACCGTACAATAATCCAAACACAAACCTCAAAAACAACACAAAAATGGGTCACTGAGCACAAAACCAAGCTTCTGCTGGCCATTCCAGTCCTCTGACCTGAACCCTGTAGAAAATGAGTGGGGTGAACTGAAGAGAAGAAGCACCAACATGGAGCTGTGAATCTAAAGGGTCTGGAGTGATTCTGGATGAAGGAATGGTCTCTGATCTCTTGTCAGGTGTTCTCCAAACTCATCAGGCACTATAGGAGAACATTTAGAGCTGTTAAACTGGCAAATGGAGGTTTCAAAAAGTATTGAATAAAAGGGTGTCGTTAATTGTGGCAAATGTGTATTAGAGAAAAACATTTATTTCATAATGATATTTCCCACCATTTTAAATTCTTATTATCCAATGAAAGGTTAGATTTTTGTGATTTTTTAAATAAAAGATCAAGAGGATTAACAATGCAGATTAATTTTCACAGCCTTCTTTGATCATATTTACCAAGGGTGTCGATATTTTTGGCCATGACTGTACATACATACACACACTAGGGGTGAAACGATACGCGTATTTGTATTGAACCGTTCGGTACGAGGCTTTCGGTTCGGTACGTGTTACAAACCGAAGGATTCGTTGGACTAATACTATTACGTTTGGAAAATAAAAGCTTAAAGTGTGTGAAATATCAGTGCCACTGCGCTCAACAACGCAGCCCAAACGACGCAACAGGCAACGTGCTGTTTGCCCCGCGATAACCTCCTCTTGCTGCAGGGGTGTGACAAAAGACGAGGATCTTGTATCGACTTAGCCAGAGATATTGTCAAAAACATCAATTATTGGCAATATTAAGAGGATTTGGCATTCCCAATTAATGTAGGCCTGTTACATTCTTATTTGTATTAGTCCTATTATTATTATTATAAAGTTACTTTTATTATTAAATTAAAAGTACAATTAATTTGCCCCGCAATAATTACCGCATAACTGACGCTCTGCGAGGATAAGATTAGGATATATTTACTCCTCAATTAAAATGTTTTTTTTTTTTTTTAAAGGTCTTTTAAAACAGGTATATTAGGCCAGTGTTTCCCAACCACTGTGCCGCGGCACGCTAGTGTGCCGTGGAAAATTATCAAAAACTTCCTTATCTCGGTTTCATTATCATTATTTTAAATCAGTGCTATTGGTCATCGTTATGTCTGTTTGTGGGTTTTACAAATATTTAACCAATGAAAAGCATTCAAAAGAGCTTGTGACTAAACCTCGTAACGCCATTGGATCCTCAAATTGTCAGTCAAACCTCATAACTCCGCCCCGCCTCCATTCAGAATAAATACTGCCGCGACGCGCTGTTTGAAGACGAACGTTTACTTCTTCACAATGCAAGGGTAAACAAAGAACTGATGTTTGAGTAAGAGCGGCGTTTCCTTTACTCAAGAAACACTCTATAAAAGCTAATGTTTTTGTGTGTTTAAAGAGCAGAGTCTTGGCATTTGCTGTCTAGTTGTAGCTAATACACTTTTGTACGATTCAAATATTCTGTTCATAGTGGTTCGTGTTTTTTATAACCTGAGATTTTGGCCAAATGTATTAAACAATAAGAGAAACCGAGTGCCCATATAGCTACAATAAACTTTAAACCTGTAAACTGATGAAAAACGTGATGCTATCTATTTACTGCCTCAGATGCGTCCGTTCTAATGATAATAAAGGACAAAACACAGATCTCTGTCATTCGGTCGTCAAAAACCTTTGAGTATTATTTTCAGAAATTAAATGCAAGTGTCTGATCATATATACACCGTGTGCATAATTATTAGGCACGTTGATATTCTGATGATATTTTTCCAAGCACATTTTACCAATTCCAAACCACATCAATCTTAATAACTACTATTAATTTGGTATTTAATCATTTATAATTGATAGATAATTGTCCATGAAGTCTAGAAGTGAAAAACTCTTTATATTCAGGTGTGCAGAATTATCAGGCATGTTTTCTTTTACTGACAAAATGAGCCAAAAAAATTAATTTGAAGAATTAGGTGTAAAACCATCAGGAAACATTTAGTCTCCAGCGCCATCATTTTCCAGAACTGCAACCTTCCTGGAGTCTCCAGAATTATAAGGTGTCAGAGACTTTGCTTGGGTAAAAAATCCTAAAAAATGACCCTCACTTAATAAGAATAACATGCTAAAGTGTTGTGAAATACATGAAGACTGAGTTTTTATAGGTTTTATGGACAGATAAGTTGAGAGTGACTCTTGAAAGACCAGCACCACATCCTCTTGTACCACTGTTTGAAGACTTTATCTTTCACAATCTGGCAATAAGTTTTAGCAGCTCATTTTTATTCCATCTCCTCTCCTGAAAAGTCCGTCTTTACCCTTGCAGAATCTGCAAAATGTTAATTATGTTACCAAAATAAGAGGGATTACTCTTTTTTTTAGTACTGTCCCGAGTATGATATTTTGCATCAAAGAAGTTTACATATAGTCCACAAGACAAAATAATAACTATGTCAGAAGCTTCAGAAGAAACCTATGTGTTTCCCAGAAGACAAAATTAGTATAATTTACCAAGAGTTTGTGAGACCTGTTTAACAGTTTAACTGCTCAGGACAAATAAAGGTCTCATGAAAAACTATAAAACAAACAAACAAACAAAAAATAAATAAATAAAAAAATGTGATGGATTTTTTTAAAAATTTAATTCAATAGCATGTGTCCTGAATTACATATGAGAGTAAAACCTGAATTGAAATGTTCATTTAGGAATCAAAAACAAGACACACCTTTTGAATTTGAAATAGAAGACTGTATTGATTTTAAATGAATTTATACGTTTTGAATGTCAAACCCAGTCAACACATCTGCAGTATCTTCCTCTGGGGGCAGTAATACTGGAGACTCTATGGAAAGCTTCGCAAGCGATTTTTGAATGTCAGTAGCGTGACTTCTGCATCGCTTTTGACAATGAAAACTACTGCAAAATGTTCAACAAGAAATCTGTAACAAGACACAGCCTTTGATGCTGAGATAGAAGATTGTATTTATTTTAAACTAATCTATTATTTGTTTAATTTTCAATAGTATGTGTTCTATTATAGTTCTGTGGCTAAAACCACCACCAAAATGTTGTTCTAGAAACCAGTAGCAAGACACTTTTTGAAGTTAAGATAGAAGAGCATATTCACTTTACATTGATTGATGTATTCGTTGATATTTCAATATCATGTGCTGTGTTATAGTTTTGTGAATAAAACCAACATTTAAATGTTCGTCTATGAACCAGTAACAAGACACACCCTTTGAAGTTGAGATGGAATACTGTATGTTTTAAAAATGAATGTGTAAACAGATTCAAATTTAATTCAATAGCGTGCATCCTGATTTACATATGATAGAAAAAGATGGCGGTAAATATTGTTCTTTGAACAAGTAACAAGACACACACCTTGACGTTTACATGTCAAACTGTGTGCATTCTAAATTAATTCATTTAAACTTCTGCAAACCTGGTCAAAACAAGTACAATATCTTCCTCTAGGGGGCCGTAAACTAAACAATCTTTGTAATGCTTTGCAAGCTTTTTCTCAATTGTTCCATTTCAGTAACTTTTGTTGTGCTAGTTCTGTGAATAAAACCAACATCTAAATGTTCTTTTATGAACCAGTGATGAGACACACCCCTTAGATTTGAGATTTATTTTTTTTTATACATTTCACAAGTGAAGCATTTAGATGGAATAATTGTGCTGTTTGCTCTTCGTTTTGCACTTTGCAGACGGTCCCTCTCCTGCACTTTTACATTATAAAGTCTATCACGTATAATACCTTAAAGCAGATCAAAGCTAATAAAACACATTGTGTGTTCTCTTCTACATTTGAAAACAATTAGAACACAGTATGTTTCTTGTCATTGTGATAAATCGTTAAAGAACTATTGAAGATTTGCGAGGCTTAATCTCTAACAAACGTCAAGGCAGACACGCCCACAAAGCTGAAGAACACGTAACTTAGCAACCGTGACGTACTGTAATATGTGAAATATACATGACAAATGTACACAATTCGTCAACATTATAACAAGTATCAAAAAATGTTACATTGTTTACAGCATAAACGTCTGTCAGGTTTAAATCATGTCGTTGACACTGTGAACTTGACGACGATCATGATTTGTGCTTGTCGATAACTCGTTAAACTCAAAATACTTTCCAACTTACCTGAAAAAAGTGCCGTTATTGTGAGACAGAATAACGGTGATGTACTACTTAATCAACGGGGGGCACAACTGTTGTTTAAAGCCGCAACGCCGCTTTCGACACGTCTACGTTTCTCTTCAGCTGAGGTAAATTCTTTCAAATTTGGCGCGCGCGTTTGACATCACGTCCGTAATTATGACAACTTCAAAACATATATGATTTAATAATTTAAGTATTTTTTTACACTGATTAATGTATAGTCTTTGAACTAATTTCATTTATATAACAGTAGCAGTATTTATTTATAGCCTATTGATTAATTTGAGCAAAAGGTTGTTTAGTGCAAGACAAGTTTCTTAGTATTAACTTATTGTGTATTGAATTGCTGTATTAAGTCAATGTCGCCATCGTGTTGCCTCTTTTGTTACTTCTCGGAAACAAGCAGGTCTTTTTTTTTTTTTAATTTTTTTTTTAGACATTGGTTGTTTTATGTTTGCATATGTGTATTTAGCTAGACTTGCTCTAGTCTTGCATCATTTTCCTACAGTTTTATAAAGTGGCGAATTTCAGGCAGAGCTGGACCATCTGGAACCGCCGCAGCTGAATATGAGGCAACTGTCCACTAGGTACAGTACAAACAACAAAAGTGGTGCAAGAGTATAGTGTGAAAGTACATCTGTTCTGTATAGTGTAGTAGTCTATTAGACTAAGGTCTGTTCTACACATTCAGTTTCTGTGACACATAAGTTGCACGTATTATTTTGGTGCCCGTATTAACACATTACAGTATTCACACTGCCCACATGAGCAACATGGTGCTACGTTCCAGAAGCAGCGCTGAGAGTACAGTATGTCTCTTGCCATGCATCATACACTGAACTCAGCAGAAAATATGTTGAAAATGCACTTTATCTGCATGATCTTTTTTTTTTTTTTTTTTTTTTTTGCGCAATATAGGCTTTAATGATGCAGCATACAATAATGGAGTGAACTACTCCGTTGTTTCAAATAAGACATCTTTCAGGCTTGATACAAGCTCTACACAGTGTAACAGACACAATTAGCAATTTATTGGTTAAATTTAACTGAATTTAGAATATTTAGGACTGCCATTTTGGGTTTTTTATTTTATGTCGATTGCCATTTATAAATTATATTTAATCAAAATCAAGTCAGTAATAATTCTCCCCTTACCAAAAAGAAGTTTATTCAAGTGTGCTATTAGTATACTTCTTTTAAACTAAAAATAGGAAAGTATACTTTTAGTTTACTTTTTATGTAGGCCTACTTCTCAGAAATGGGCTTTATGTACTTCTCAGAAATACACTTAACATTACATTTAAGTATACTTGACTTATACTTAGAAAAAGTCAATATATATTTGAGCTATACTTGTGCTCCTAGAATCCGTGTTTTCATTGTTATATGGTAGGGGACGCTAGTACACATCTTCTGTACAGAATTTCCAAAAAACACAAGTGAAGAAGAAAAAGAAACAACAGATACTTCCACATGTAATCTAACACGATCATCTGACATAAAACAGCATCAAAACTGTGTAACGTTATGGAATAAAATGTTGACCAATAAAGAGGTAATAATGAATGTCAAGCTTTGGGGTGTTGATCGACTCCATCTATGTTTTGATTATCATTCTGAATCAATTCTTAGTCTTTTTTCAACTTTTTGTTCAAAATGTTGTTTATTTCTTTATTTTTTTTATTTATGAAACTTACCCACATTCAAGTGTTTAAAAAAAGAATGCATGAAGCTAGAATAAAATGTTTTTGTTCACAAGCAGATACCCTGTTCTTTCTTTGGGTGTTTTGTATGTTCAAATATTCATATAACAAAATATATACAAATTAAAACCTAAATAGGGACATAGTAGTAAACTTAAAGTATGATTTAAAGTTCACTTAAAGAAAACTTATGAGTATACTTGCAGTATAAAACAACTAAACTAGTAGTTTACTGAGACTATACTTCAAAGTGTACTAAAAATGCTACTACACGTATTTAATTAGTAAACTATCAGTGTACCTATAAGTTCACTTTTAGTATAGTTGCAGTACAAACTAAAAAGATTGATGTAAACTAGTTGTGTATGCAAAGTTTACTACTTTTATACTTAAAGTATACTTAAAAGTAAACTTTTATATAATAGAATGTGGGCCAATTTAGTCCCAAGGAGTATTGAAATAGTACACTTACAAGTATACTACTAGTACACTGATATTTGTATACTTACTACATAAAGTATACTTAAAAATATACTTGAACTTTACTTCACTACACTAACCATTTTATCATTTATGGTAGTAGCTGAAGGAAATGCTCAATAAAATCATTTTATCTTCTTATTGAGTTATGCAGTGTTTTCACAGTGAGAGCTTGCCGTTGTAGTTGGTCTGTGGTCTTACATTGACAATATGGGGGATGTAAGTGAACTTCAAGGGAAAAAAGCAGCAGCAGCAGACAGAACATCTTGTCCAACTTTGATTTGTTTGCTACCGGAGTTCTTCCCTGTGCTATTCTATGTTCAAGGTAACCTTTTTCAATCCTTACCCATCAGAGTGAACCTCAAGTTGTTGTCCAACCCTGCAGCAAACTATTTCAGACTATATCCTTTATCTATCTGAAATGCATACTATATACTCTGTCTTAAAATGCTGCTAACATGAGTTCATTTTTTCCAGCGTTCAGGTCTAGGAACCCTAAGGATAATAATGCAAGAGTCTTTTTTTTTTTTTTAATCTCTTTTACTTTTGTCAGTGACTAACTAAAAGTTAGACTAAAAGTAGCAACACTACTAACCTAGCAACAATTTTACCTAGCAACAAACCTAGCACTACTAACCTAGCAACAAACCTAGCTCAGCTTTAAGTAAGTAGTAAGAAGAGGTGTAATGTGATGAAGCACTGCATCACTAATTAAGGGTCCAAGCACTGAATGTGCCGGAACCCTGTTGTTTTCGTACTGATTTTCTTCTTCGTCTTCGTCTTCTTTTTTTTTTCTTTTTTTTTTTTGCTGAAGAAAAAGTATATCTAGGATTTTTTTTTTTTTTTTTGCTAATCATAAAATTATTCCACCATTACTTATAAACCTATTTTTTCGAACTCCTCCTAGACCATTTGTCCAGTTAACGCTAAATTTTGTAATTGTCATCTAGAGACTCAGATGACAAAAGGAATTTGGTTTAGAAGATGTGGTTTAATAAGTGTATGGAGCCATGGCTACAAAATGAATTATCTTATATCTTCTGAATGGTTTGACTAATTTTTAAGAGGAGATCGAAAAATTATTTTTTGCCAACTCAAAATGTCAGACAGACTACACCACCACAGGACCACAGGATAAGAAATCTTTTTTCTATCAGTTTCCATCACTCTGAATAACAAATAAATCATTTTTACAGAGGTAAATGTTTACAGAGGTTAAAAAAAAAAAACCCACTGTGCTTAATATCCTTAAGTATATTTTTGTCTTCCTTTAGTTTATATTTAAATTAACCAGCTGATGTGTGCGGTTCACCTAATATTCACAGAAGGTATCACTTATCACGTATCACTGTTTTTTTTGTTTTTTTTTTTTGGTTTGGTTTGGTTTCAACAATTGCTCAGGGATCAACTGTTAATATCAATGTTACTGACATATTAATGCTCATAAATTGAAATCAGGGTAAATGGTTAAGAATTATTACTTGTAGTAAACAAGATGTAAAAATTCATTATAGTTTCATATGGATGAATAGACTTTGTAAAGTTTGTAAAGGAATATGTGATCTCCAAACACTTAAAGATCATTAAATGCTACCTTCATTTTAATATATTCAAATGATATTAAAAACATTTCTCAAGCTGCATGACTTGACCTTATTGCTGTCCAGTTAAAATGAAAAGTTGCCTCTTTTTATTGCAGTAGACTACATATTGCTGCCTTTAAGTGTACTCATGCCAACCAGTAAACATGCCAACCTTCATGAATTTCTGATACCCTGAGTGCTTACAGCAATTTATAAAATGTCAGCCATTTATATCAATGGAAATGAGAGATGAAGGCCATATTACACAATTTTTTTTTTTTTTAGATGGCATAGTTCAAAATCTGTGTAAATGGTTAAATAGATTAACTATGCATTAAATCCATTATAGTTTAATAAGTTTAATAGAGGCTAAAACAATCTAAGTCTAATCTGTGATCTCCAAAATATTTATATATCCTAAATTCAGAAAACATTTGTCAAGTCGTGAGACATGACAGCATTGCGGTCCAGTTAAAATGAAGAGACAATATTATTTGTCTACTCTAATATAGTACATAAAATAATACTTCCATAGAAAGACACTTAAATTTCAGTAACATAACTGTAACATAATTGTATCCTCTACACAATGTGTTTGTGCTTGGACCCTGATGATTGCCGCTTGCAGCTATATTTTTATAATATTGTTTTGCACATGCAAGATTATTGATTATCTCTCTCATGTATGTATGAACCATTGGGAAATCTAAACTATTTTAATAAATCAAAACTTTAAACGTCTTTTGATATTTTTGTGCATCACAATCAAATCTCTCATGGTTGATAGGATCACACATGGGGTGGGAGAAAAAATCAGTTAATTGATGCATTCTGGAATGATCAACAAAATTTCATAACCATAATTGAATTATTAATGTTTACTGATAAAGCATGCTCTAGATAAGACATCACAGATATATTTTGGGGTAAGCAGCAATGCAAAACCACACAGAGGACAGGTCTGCAGTGGCATTTATCTCATGAAATGTTGCATTTACACACACAAAAAAAACATACTCAGGTGCTTTTAGAAAAGTTCAACAGTCAACAAAAAAACTGAACAAGCATTATTTGACAACAGCAAGAAAATAACCAGTCAACATTGTCAATAACTCTGATTTCTGCGTAAATACATAAATGACTTTAATTACAACCATAATCGTTAGGGATATTGGAATTAGATCGTGAATCAAGTCTCACCTCCACGCACCAATCAAACAGCTCATTAGATTAACTCGTTAGTGTACGTTTAGCTCTAGCATATGTGGGTTTGTTTTTTTCTATGGCGTTTGGTGGCTGTAAAATGATGATAATTCAAATTTAAATGACGTTACTCTTAAGGCAGGCTAATTCAGTTCATTACAGTGAGATGTTCTCTGTTTTGCGAGTTTAGCTGACATGATTAAACGCGTTATATCTGGGGTGATTAGAGTGACCTTAAACCGCTTGTTTTATTCACCAGCTTTGAGTTGCTCACAAAAATATTTCTTTCAACAGCAATACCCTATATGGTACTGAGCTTATATAATTTACATTTAGTAATTTAGCAGACACTTCTATCCAAAGCGACTTTCAAATGAGGACAATGTATGTATTATGTGTGGGGGGGTTTTTTTCCCCCAAATATGATTTATTCTAATGCAATATTCTCATCGGTTTTCTATCAGCTGTGACATTAACCCAGCTTTTATTTGTTTTTAAGTTTTATTAATTGAGACACGATCATTTCACCACATATTAATCTATTTAACATTCATCTTGTATGTCTGTCTGTGGCTTCCAGGAAGGATTTGTTAGTGAAATGTGTGCTGTTTTTGAATTTCTGCTTTCTGTCTGTAGGGGATTTCTGGTTCAGAGCTGCTGGAGGTCATGAGGAGGTGGCAGGGGAGCAACCACTGAACCCTCATTTACCTCTGACCTTTTTCTGGATGCAGTGAAGTGTACTGTTTGCTGCCATAATGCGCCTTCTAGCTCTTGGATCCATCTGATTATACCATCTTGGACCCATTCTGTGGGTAAATGCTTTGATTGGCCTTTTGTTTAAACAAATGCCTTACATTACATTAGAGAATGATCAATGCAGTTTGTATATATATAAGGTGTGTGCACAATAAAAGGAAAAATGTGACATTTGTGTGCTGTTCATGATTTCCAGGTCTCATCTCAGTTCTCCGAACATTTGCTGTTAATAATCTTTGCTACAAATGGGCCAAATACACCCTTCTCCATGTGCAGGTCTCAGTTGTTTTTTTGTTTTGTTTTTTACAGCTGAGGGACTGGAGACCAATGAGTCCTGGATCAGATCCTGGTGGAGCATTTTGCAGGTAAAATCTGCTGCTCTGTGGGTGGAGACTAAAGTGGGTGGGCTGGCTGTTAATATAGTAAAAAAATAAATAAATAAATCGACTTAGTCTGTTTCTGGATAAATTTTAGAAGTCAAACTTTAATTCCTGCTGCATAACTGCTGCTGGATATTGTCTCAGAAGTCACAGGGGGAGCGTCTGGATCTTCACTCCTCCCTTCGTGTCTAGCCTTCTCTCGTCTCAGGTCGTGCTCTGATCCGCTTTGCAGCTTGTCACAGCTCACAACTGTGCTTCGGTGACTAGTCTGGGGTTTGAACCCGTTCAGGGAGGATGCGGTCAGACTGCTGAGTCACTGGCACTTCACAAATTAATTCTATCGCTTTTCTTTTTTTTTGGAATGTCTTTTTATTTATTGAAAGACCAGTAAAACTAAACTATTTTTCCACCTCAATAGAGGGATTCAAACCTGGATTCCCCACTATAAGAGCAGATGTTCACACCACTGACTCTTCTGCATGAGTCTATCTTTTTTGGGAATTTTGTCTTTTTTATTCAGACAGATGCCAGTCAAAATAAACTTTTTTTTTTTTTTTTTCACTGCAAGAATGAGATTCAAACCACGACTGTCCACATTGAAATCTGCTATTCAGACCACTGAGCCACTGGCACATCCACGCTTGTCCTTCTTTTTCTGGAGTTATGTCTTTTTTCTATAAAGACTATAGTGAAACTAAATGTTTTTTCCAACTCAATAGAGGATTTGAATCTGGAATTTCCACGTCAAGAACTGACACTCAGACCACTGGGCCACAGGCTAGCCCACAGTTGAGATTTTCTGTTTTGGAGTATTGTCTGTCTTATTCAGTCAAAAAAACAGTACAACTAAACTATTTTCCCACGTAAGTAGAGATTTGAACTAGGATCTCCCACATCAAGAACAGATGTTCAGACCCCTGACCCCACTGGCTCTTCTCATGTGTTGTTCTTTTTTGGAGTTTTGCTGTCTCATTCAGTCAGAAACCAGTGAAAAACTCATTTCAACCACAAGAGTGAGAATTGAGCTAAGACTGCCTGTGCCAAGAACAGATGTTTAAACCACTGAGCCACTGACACTTCAACACCTACTCTCTTTTTTGAGTTTTGTCTGATTTGGGGGGGGGGGTTGTAACAAGAATGAGATTTGAACATGGATATTTCATGTGAAGCAAGACTCAGACCACTGAGCCACTGTTTTTTCTGCAGCTAGCTGTGTTTTTTGGAGGAGTTTGTCTCAATCCTTCAAAACTCAATTTCCCACAATACCTTGTAAACACAGAAAACAACTATAGCTGCATGTGACCATGACTGAACTTCTCACAAGTCTCATGTGATCTTGGTCAATCAACTAGTCCCTGTAATTACTGTACCAAACATCCTCATATACCTCGAGTCTCAGGAACTCCAGATTGAAGTTCGTCTGCTCTGAGACTCATGATGTTTGATGAGCCTTAAAGCTCATTTATTTATTTGGGATGAATCATAGTCACTGTTTTCTGACTCGTGTAATGAACTGATTGTCAGTTTTGTTGGTGTTTGCTGCTGTAGCTTATTTCTTATTAGGCAACTATTTAGAGTCTTATATGAGCTGATTTATGATTTATTCATTCAAGAATCACTCATAAGAGACACACCAGAAGATCCCATAAGCTCAGAGACTTTATTGACATTCACATGACAGTATATTTGACTTCAAGTGACATCTGTTACTGATATATCATGAGATCATATGGATATGAAAACAGCAAAGAAATGGCTATTTCTTTCAGACACTATTTATGATCATGCTACTTTTATTAAAAGTACAGCTTATGACATGGTGACATTTATCAGTCCTCAGAGATAAAATAATGATAAGGTTGTTTAATTATATAATATGGAGCATATAATGAAAATCTTTCAGTAAACAATGAAGCTCATGACATCTCATGAAAATATATAAACACCCTTCAAACTTAATTTGTGAAACACATCTGGTGTAATATATTGTATGTGACATTTCTGTATGAAATGAATAACTCATTGAGAAAAAAGCTTTTTATTTGTGCACTCAGAATAAATCCAGCATGTACATTTTAATTCATGTTGACTGATACTACAGTAGATAGAAAAACAGGAGAAGATTCTCAAAGACTATTATCTTTATTCACACTTTGAAATGTATTGGTCACCTGATCATCTGTTTGTCATGAACAAAAACAAACATTTCAGGTAAAAATAATCTGAACGGTACTGATTCACATTCCTGAATTATTTAAAGCATCAATTTTAAAGTATCAGACTATCTGATTACTATCTTATGCAGTCATGCTGAAACAGAACAGTGAGATATCGCAGATATTTGGGCTCTGGTGTGCAGTTTCACTACACATACTGATGAGTTACATCCATTTCTAGAGTCGAAAACTCTGGAGGCTTTTCAGTCTGTGTGAGAGTTTGATTTTAAGAGCTCAAATGCTGTAAATCTGAACAGAAAATGTTCCTACTGAGCATCCAAACCTCTTATTCTCTCTCCTCCTTTAAGTACAGGTCAGAGGTCAAAGGCTGTTTCTTTAGCAAGTCTTGAACAGAAGGCTCTCCTGGGCCGGGTTGGTGAATCCAGTCAAACAACTCCTGTAACACTAAAACAAAAAGACTTGTGTGTATTTTTAGGCTTACACTCAACCAAAGCTTCTCACACTCACCAGATTCATCAGGACAGCCAACAGAGAGTTGCATCTTTAAGTCTGAAATGGCAAATGTTATTATATAAGAGTTGTGTTCAAGTCACTTGACAGTATGAACTGCATTTTTAATGTACCGTTCAAAGATCTGAACACAAAGATAAGCCTAGTTTCAAACTGAACTCTCTCTTTAGATGCTATCATTTCTTTCATTATATATATCTTATACTCACTGAATGTAAAATCTTGGTGTATGTAAGAATATCAGGGCTCCAGAGAAGATCTTTGGATAAGCATCTGGACTGATTAGCTGAAATGTTGAAGAAATTAAATTAGAAAAACAGATAAAGTACATGGGGATTAAGTGGTTTGTGGGTAACGGCAGATCTTTTTGAGGTTGGGCTGCAGTTAGAAACTGTTGCACGTGCACATTCAGTTCCTCCATCCTCCAGAAATCTCCCTGAAACACAAGCAGAGACACAAAATACCTCAAAGACTCACATTAGTGTCTGACTCTCTAACATGCGGAGAACATAATAGTCTGATGACATCTGTTCAGAAGATTACAACATAACAGGATGTTCTCACCTGCACAGAGAAAGGCAAGCAGCATCTGAGATGTCCTTGAGATGAATCTTTTTGAGATTTCCTCTACCTTCTGGATCTTGGAATGAAGCGAGGGAATAGAGATCAAATGGCTTTTTCATAGGGGTTGACTGATATGTCTCCATCTACCCCTTTTATGTCCTCCTTGGTTTTTTGTGATAACAGACAAGCACACTTGAAACAACACACCTGAGACTGCAACAGATGTTTACAATCTAAAGAATATCTGAGTGGTGCTGCCCGTGTTTTATTATCCACCAAGTGAAAAGTTTGATCACAAAGTAAAGTAACCGCATATTTATCCTCAACTTGACTGTCAAGTAAAATTTCCCAATGTTTTCCCATAACTGCGAAAGCATGCTTTTTCCACATAATTGATTGCCTTATTATCTCATGTGTCCATGGATTAATGACTTTGGTAGGGTTCCATAAAACAGAAGTGTGTTTGGGATTTATTCTTCAGGGAGACAAACCCTGGCCTGGCCAAATGAAGCATATTCCAAACTTGATGAATTTCAAAGGAAAATGATCTGGCAGAGACTTAATAAGGGGAACTGACAAAGTATTGAAGTTCAGAAACACAGCTTTTGTGACATAAGACATATTAACGACTTTCTTTGCAAACTTTTACCTCTACAATGATCCTGATTGTCACTTGTGTAACAAGTCACATATAAAACCTTTGTTGCGCAACTAAATATTTATAGTTTTTTTTTTTTTTTTTTTATGAAAATACACACAGCATTATATGCAGTACCACATATACGTTTACTTCAGCTCTAATGTAATTAGAAATAAGCACAATTTGAATATCTTTCTTTGCACTTCCACATTGCTGGTGGCAAAAATATGCTGCAGACCTACATGACTGCACAAATACAGAGACCTAAATGTTCTTACCTTGGACTTTTGAAGGTAAAACAAACATTTTATTTGCTGCAGTCCGTGTGTTTTCATTGAAAACATTTAGACTATCCATAGTCCATTCCTTTACGTTTTAAAAAAGAAAGGCATCAGCTCGATTTAAAAGCAGATCTTGCACTGTATAAAGCTGTCCAGTGCAGCTCTGTTCACACAGCACGTATAAACTGAACTCAGTTTCAAATTACATATCTGTGTCTTGAAAACTTAAAGACAATCTATTCTAAATGAAATTCTTGCTAGTTTTAGTGTGTGCCATATTTAATGTCATCAGTGTACTAGTGTTATTATAAATATTCACAAAATTTTCAGAACATATGCGAATTTAAAAAGACAGTCACTCACTTCCGGCTAAACTGATTAAGGTAAAATCATAAAGTGACGTCCAATCAAATGCTTTCTGGAATGAGAACGTCCCCTCCCACTTATATTGTAGCCTACCACCTTCTTCCGTCTAAAGCTAATTTCAGAATTGGTCACTTGTTCACAATTTCACTATTTACTACATAGTGAGTAACAAGTAAACATAAAACTATCCGACTGATTTGAATTTGTTTATAAAGACTTGCGTAACGACTGATAATCATATTCAGCTAGGCTACTGCATAAACATTGCTCTATAATGATCATGTTGATTTCTACATTAGCAGCAATGCAATACAAATTCTGATATCATAAACCTTTTCCCTTTTTTTAACCCATTAAAAAGGATCAAATAATGAGTGCAGACTGTAAGGCATCAGAATAGAATATTGCACGGCTTAGATGTTTGAATAAGAACACATTATGGATGTAATTAATATTTGACTAAGGCAGCCTGTTCATGCAAATATTTCCAAAATAGAAAGCAGGCTCTGAGTATCAGGACCAAAGTTCTGGCTCTGCTAGCTGTCCACATATGACAATGTAATAAATTTATAAAATAAATAAATAAATGCATGATTTGATAGTATATCATATGTGTATAAAAATAGCACATGTAGTAGTTTGACATTTACTGGTTTAATGAGCACTAGTGGCATTTAATCCACATTCTCTTTAACCTCACTGATGAACTAAAATTGAATTGAAGTAAGCTTTTTTATAGTAAGCTTCTCTATTAAATAACAATTATATTAAAATATTGTTAGAAATGTTTGTTGAAACATCAAAGCACAAAGCACTAAGCACAGAGAATTTGTAACAACTCTTCAGTCACCATTCATCAAATCATTATGTTTGCAGTGTATTTTGTTATGTTTAACTTTATATAACAGTAACTCTTAAGTTTTTTAACAACAAAAAGAGCATACTTGACAAGCATAGTATGAGCTTAAAAAAAATTTGTGATTTGATATGTAAACTTGAGAAAACCTGTTTATTTGTTTATTTCTGTTATATGTATCATCTCTTGTATATGCAATGATACAGAAGAATATCACTGATTATGAACTGTATAATAAGCGTTGCCAGTCAACAGGAATGATGTCTCTATGCTTTGAGTGCAGTTGTGGTGTGTTATCAGACCCAGCCTGTCTGTCTGTCCCTGCCCTAAAATGATGCCATGATTTGAATAAGTCTGCTATTTCCTTCACTTCAGTACACAACCAAATAACCTGCTCACAAGGTAAGAAGGAACTTTATCCGTTTTATTAACCTTATTACTTATCAAGATGAAGTTATAGTAATATACTATTTTGTCTAAACAAAGTACCTGATAGTATTGCCTGTCATTGTTTGTTTGTTAAAGCGATCTTCTGGGAGCAGATTCTTATACACATTTAGATGCTTAAAAATGTATTGTACTGTTTGGATATGTCACATGAGAAGTCTTTAGCCTTTGTATGAATAACAGAGGATCATACTGAATTTAGAATGATTTCATTTCATAATTGAGCCAATTTTTTACATTCTCTTACATTCACTCCAGTCCACTGATCAGTCCAATTAACAGATAAAACAAACATTTCTTCCTTAGATTGATTCATCGCATCACATGAATAAGATTGATACCATTTATCAAAGTATAAATTTCTGGTTTAAAATAAACTGAGCAATTACCATGGTGCTTCTACCTGCCCTGCTTCTTCTCTGGGGTGAGTATGCTGCCTGTTTAAGAAGCTTTGCATAACAAATCATCATCTTATTTATTCCGCAAAGCACATGTTTATGTATATTAAAAATTAATGAGTATTCCTCTTATTTCATTAAGACATTGTAGATTTATTTAATGTTTAAGTCAAAAAGTCCTAGATGAGAACTATTCTACAGTGTATATTCAAATTAATTGTTGAAGTCAATGTTGCACGTGTACATTTTTTTTGAAAGCTATGAATTTTCTTCCAGTCAAGATGTCAATCATATTTCATTAAAAACGGACCATCTCTTTTCAGTTATTCCCCTTTCAAGTACAGATCGACTAAGAAAATTCTACTTACTTGAACCACAAATGCAGATAAATGACGCACTGAATGCTTGTAGAACTAACTACACTGACCTCGTCACAATCTATGATCAAGAAGAGAATGCGAAGCGTGCTAAAAATGTAGTGAATGAATCTCAAAATTGTAGCTGGATTGGAGCCAACAGCTGTACATGGTCAAACGGCGAACCTGTCACATTCATCAACCTCACCAGAAATTTTACTGAAGAAAGATGCTGTGGTGCGCTAACCACTGGTGGATCATGGGAGTGTTTCAACTGTAGTTCAAAAATGTACTTCATGTGTAAACAAGGTATTCATCACTGGGCTATTTACTGTATATTTGTGCGCTCCTCATTTGGGAGTCACACTCATGGTCTTCACGGTCAAAAGTGACCAGACACCTGAAATTTAACTTTTGTTTTCTTCAGTAAAATCAATCTAATATATTTTTGTTCAATAATATTTTTTTTATTTTTTCATTTGTATTTTGGGAGAATTTTATGGTACTAATTAATATTTATGCAATAATTATGATCAATTTTTTCCCATTGAAAATAGTACAAAAAAATTTTCCCGTAATTTTTTACAATTATTTTTCATTTAATGCAGTATTTCAGATTAAAATAGAGACTAGGCCTTTAAAATCCAATTTTTGAAGGCAGAATAGCACCTCCTGGTGAGAGCAAAGAAAGAAATACATGTAATTTCATGGTGTAACCACTAGATGCCTGTATAGGACTCTATAGAGAGGCTTGTGAATTCCCTAGTTGTTTTTATAAATAATTGTTTACTTTTATTAGGTTGTGGATTTAAATGTATATTAACACATTCTCAAAGACTACTTTTTGTCAAGGTTTATATATATATTTTTGTTTTACATGTTGATCTGAAGTGTAGGATTTTGCATTATTATTACTACGTTCAAACCTGAACACAGACAGCATTTTGTTACACAAAACATTAAAATTCTATAAAAATGTAACAAAATTGAACAGGAATGCTTTATCAGAGCTTAATCCTTCTGGGTCTGATCTGATTTTAACCTCTTATTTCAGTCTTCTGGCTCATTTTGGCTATATGGTTATAGCCAGACCAATTCATTTGAGTGTGTATAATTCTGTATGTGTGTGAGTGTGTCTGTGAGTGTGTGTACGTGAGTGTGTGTGAGTGGATGTCTGTGTCTGTTTTACACTCTTGATGTTTTAGACTGTAACCCCTTCCTTGCTGTCCACTTTTTACTGCATTTGTAGTTGAATTATTGATTTTATTTTACATATTTGCTGTGTTACAGTCACACCAGTTCATAGGGGTGTGTGTCTGTGCGTGTGTGAGTGGGTGTGTTGATTTTGCACTCTAGAAGTTTGAGTTTCACCCCTTCATTGCTGTGCAATTTTTTCTGCATTGTGGGGGATTTGTAGATTGTACACAAAAATGTTCTATATATATATATATATATATATATATATATATATAATTTTTTTATTTTTTTTTCTTTTCATTTTTGACCGAAGACCATGAGTGTGATGATAATTTTTTTTATGCCCACTTAGCCTGCTCGAATCATGCCCTCAATTTTTTTATGTGTTCACATTCCAAGCACCATAAATGTCACCAAATTTCATATTCCGATGAAGCTGTGATTTTTAAAAATTCAAAAATGTAAAATTCTTCGGTCACTTTTGACACACACAAGGGATAAATATCTAAATATTATGAGTAAATCTATTGTCTTTTCTTGCATTCATACAGATCATGGGCAACAATCATTCATCAACTATAGTTTAAGTTTAGTCCCTGAAAACAAAACCTGGTTTGAGGCTCAGCTGTACTGCAGAGAGAATCACACTGATTTAGTCAGTATCAGAAATGAGACAGAAAATGAACAAGTAAAGGAAGCAGTAAATGGGAGTAACTCTGTCTGGATTGGCCTTCAGTATAATTACAAGGTTGCATGGATTGAAGGTGGACATTCTGATTTCAAACAACATGCTAAAGCAGTATGCTTTACATTTCTCCCCAATCATCCAAAGGATCCTTGCTATGAAAGTAGTCTGAGTACCTGTGCTCCTCTTTGCTACAGTAGGTTAAGACAATATTTTACGCTCCCAAATTCAACATTTCATAGTCTACCATTTGCTTTAATAAATCAAAGCATGCAGCTAATTTTATTTATTTTTTTTCTTTTCTTCTCTTCAGAAAGGTTCATTCATGTCAGTAAGGATAACAAGTCATGGGAGGAAGCTCTGGATTACTGCAAGACTCAGCCTAAAACAGCTGGACTACTACGCATCGAGTCAGAGGATGATCAGATAGAAACGGAGCGAGAGCTAAAAAGACAGAATATCTCAGGGCCAGTGTGGGTGGGGCTTAGACAGAGTCGACTTTTCGGATTCTGGATTTGGTCCAACGGCCACTATGTAGGACCCTGGACCAACTGGAAAGAAGGAACTGCATCAAAATATCAAATGTCCCAGCATTGCGGTGCCATTGAGAAGGTGGATGATACATTCAAATGGAGTGATAAAGACTGCAGATCTAAATTTAGAGTTTTATGTGAGGTAAAGTAATATACCTCACTTTTATGCTCTGGTTTATCGCATGCTCAGTTTTCAGTGCTCTGCCTCCCTTGAATGAGGAAAAAGAGCTCATGCGTACAGTAGTAAATCTTGATACAAGTAGTATCGTTCATGTCTTGTGTAATAAAGCTCTTAGGTAGAACTAGAAGCTAGTTAGTAATGCTTTACTTAGTGCTTCTTTTGCCCTTTTCATGTTTATCACATTAATTCATTAATTTTATTATACACTGTGAAATCTAACAAATGTGCTAACTTAAAGGGTTACTCCACCCCAAAATGAAAATTTTGTCATTAATCAGATAATCACTTACCCCATGTCCTTCCAAACCCGTAAAAGCTTCGTTCGTCTTTGGAACACAATTTAAGATATTTTAGATGAAAACCAGAAGGCTTGTGACTGTCCCATTGACTGCCAAAAAATTTTCACTGTCAAGGACCAGAAAAGTATGAAAGACATCATCAGAATATTCCATCTGCCATCAGTAGTTCAATCGTAATGTTATGAAGCTACGACAATACTTTTTGTACGGAAAGAAAACAAAAATAACGACTTTATTCAACAATTCGGCACCGTAACGTCACCGTAGCGCCATTTTGGAGAGCATCCGCTGGACGCACATAGCGTACGCAGTTCTGTGTCAGACGCAATGCAAGAATACGCTATTTTTGTTCAAATCAAAGCGTAAATACGCGTAGAATACATATCTTTGCATTGCATCTGACACAGAACTGCGTACGCTATGTGCGTCCAGCGGATACTCTCCAAAATGGCGCTAAGGTGCCGTTACGGTGCCGAATTGTTGAATAAAGTCGTTATTTTTGTTTTCTTTCCGTACAAAAAGTATTGTCGTAGCTCACATAGCTTCTTTTCGGACAGTTTGGCTCACTGAACCGGTTCAAAAAGCCGATTCATTGGTTCCTGACGTCATCAAGCAGTACGTCTCTATGCATTTCTTTTCTAACAACTCAGTGCCATGTTGCATCAATGAAAAATTCAAATAAGTCATTTGTGTCAACACATATTGAAACATTCAAAAAATAAAGTTATTTATGTGAAAGCATATTGCTGATTATTGCCATTTAATTCACTTAAATTAATTGTGTTTGTGGTCACGGTCACAGTTTCATTCACGGATCCTTTATATCAGACTGACTGATCAATATTGACTAACCTACAACCCGGATAAGATTCCTAAAAGTTTCGCACCTACAGCACACATTACAGACAATGGTGCACATACGCGGATATGTTCTACATGTCTAAAGTATAAAGAAAGAATAAACCAGTCTTATAAACTGCTTGATTTCGCTTAAGCAACTTTAAATATAATCTGCATGCATGCACAATAAACTATAGTAAAATGTACATCACTCGACAGAAAGGTTTTTACAGGTTAATAAAATGTAAATTAATAACAGTCATAAACATATTTCCAGTTCGCGCCTCAGGTTTGCACAGCATCAACTCGCTCATCAGAATCTTCGGTAATCCTCGGCAAACTTCGCCACGGCTCATTCGGTTCTTTTTGAGTCCTCGGTAACTCTCGGCAAACTTCGACAGTTGGTCGAACCAGCTCATTCGGTTTGTGAACCGGCTCAACCGGTTACTTTCTGAGAACCGGCTCAAAAGAACGATTCGTTCAAGAACCGAACATCACTAGTTTAAAGTACCAATCTTGTTGAGTATTCACATAAACACAGTCGGTTATGTCCACAATGAACGTAAACAATTAGGAGTAAAACAGGGGCCTGTACCATGAAGCCGGTTTAGCTGGCTAGCCAGGTAAGTTTGAGTTTAGTTTGCGCCAACTCTGGGTTTTAGGTACCATGAACGTGGTTTGGCTTTTAGCAGTGTTCATCGCCATAGTAACTTACTCTCCACAGCTAACCTGCTCCGGGGCAGGTTATGTTCTGGTTTAGAGATCTCAAACCAAAATTTGACCAATTAGTTTCAAGCAAAGTGACACATGTCTGACGCAATAAAGCCACTCCTCTAGTTTCTCTTACTCCAAATTAAAGGACGCTACATAGTAAAACATTTTTAAAGATAAAATCATCTGATTTTTAGAAATGATGATTTTTTTTCAGAATTATTTTAGATTATTTAATTATTATACACTTAATCCATTACACAAGCTAGCTTAGTTTAATAGTAATTATTAAACTTTTATTTTAAATTACTATAAACATATGGATAACATGCAATATAAATAAGTTTAAGAATCAATAGCTTTAAACATGACTACATATGAGCTTAGATTTTTAAGTGTTTTTATACCTATAAATATTATCAACTCTATAAACTAACTTTACAACTTTTACTTGCACTTATATGGTAAGATGTTTTCTTTAAGGTTTCCTCTTTCATGGATAGATCGTTTCATCTTGCTGTGTAAATGTTTAAATTCTTCATATTGTTCAATCTTTTAATCTTTGCTAGTGAATCGCACTGACTCTCTCATGAGAAGTGACTCACAGTTTCAAAGCATGTGATTGGCTGCTCATTACTGATGTCACACATTCATGTGCACGCGCTCCATTAACTCAGGATCAAGCCTGAGTTGACAGAGAAAGCTGATGATCAGCTTCATGGTACCAACAAAGCCGGACTGGACTGGTTTGGTTTCGTCAACTCAACACTAATCCTGTAACCCTGAGTTTGTTCAGCCACCATCATGGTACAGGTCTCTGATGTGGATCAATATATGAATTCGTGCATCTTAAAGTGACAGCCTTTACGAAAATTAACCATGGTTTTATCATAGTAAAAGTGTAGTAACCATGGTTTTTGGCGTATTGATTACCATTTGTATAACCACAGTTTTATTACAAATACCATGGTTAAACTATGGTTAGTGCAGCAACACCATGGTTAATTTGTGTTTACCATGATTTAACTATAGTAACCATGGTTTTTTTTTTTTTGGTTTCATTTGTAGTAAAACCATGGTTAATTTTCGTAAGGGAGTAGCCTAAATAAACCTAAACAATTTTATTGTTTTGTTTACTTATCTATGCTTTTGTTTTCCTTCAATCCAGTTAGTAATGGCTATCCTTGTCGCTTTTTAGGAAAGAGATTTTTGTGACAACTTTGCACAACAGTTTGGAGATGCTGTCACATCACAACAGTAAGTTCCAGATGTACAGGTGCATCTTAATAAATTAGAATGTCGTGGAAAAGTTCATTTATTTCAGCAATTCAACTCAAATGAATTACTCAAAGTGAAACTCGTGTATTAAATAAATTCAGTGCACACAGACTGAAGTAGTTTAAGTCTTTGGTTCTTTTAATTGTGATGATTTTGGCTCACATTTAACAAAAACCCACCAATTCACTATCTCAACAAATTAGAATACTTCATAAGACCAGTAAATAAAAACATTTTTAGTGAATTGTTGGCCTTCTGGAAAGTATGTTCATTTACTGTATATGTACTCAATACTTGGTAGGGGCTCCTTTTGCTTTAATTACTGCCTCAATTCGGCATGGCATGGAGGTGATCAGTTTGTGGCACTGCTGAGGTGGTATGGAAGCCCAGGTTTCTTTGACAGTGGCCTTCAGCTCATCTGCATTTTTTTGGTCTCTTGCTTCTCATTTTCCTCTTGACAATACCTCATAGATTCTCTATGGGGTTCAGGTCTGGTGAGTTTGCTGGCCAGTCAAGCACACCAACACCATGGTCATTTAACCAACTTTTGGTGCTTTTGGCAGTGTGGGCAGGTGCCAAATCCTGCTGGAAAATGAAATCAGCATCTTTAAAAAGCTGGTCAGCAGAAGGAAGCATGAAGTGCTCCAAAATTTCTTGGTAAACAGGTGCAGTGACTTTGGTTTTCAAAAAAAACAATGGACCAACACCAGCAAATGACACTGCACCCCAAATCATCACAGACTGTGAAAACTTAACACTGGACTTCAAGCAACTTGGGCTATGAGCTTCTCCACCTTTCCTCCAGACTCTAGGACCTTGGTTTCCAAATGAAATACAAAACTTGCTCTCATCTGAAAAGAGGACTTTGGACCACTGGGCAACAGTCCAGTTCTTCTTCGCCTTAGCCCAGGTAAGATGCCTCTGACGTTGTCTGTGGTTCAGGAGTGGCTTAACAAGAGGAATACGACAACTGTAGCCAAATTCAAATGGCTCTTGATGCCTGTGACCCCAGCCTCAGTCCAATTCCTTGTGAAGTTCACCCAAATTCTTGAATCAATTTTGCTTGACAATCCTCATAAGGCTGCGGTTCTCTCGGTTGGTTGTGCATATTTTTCTTCATCACAATTAAAAGAACCAAAGACTTAAACTACTTCAGTCTGTGTGCATTGAATTTATTTAATACACGAGCTTCACAATTTGAGTTGAATTGCTGAAATAAATGAACTTTTCCACGACATTCTAATTTATTGAGATGCACCTGTAAAATGACTTTAATAAAAAATAAAATAAAAATAATCCGCTCTCTGTGAGTCCATATAATGCAAGAGAATGGGACTCTCAAAGTTAATGCTTCAAAAATGAGAGAGATGTTGTGAAGACGTCTTTAGTAGACATTTATTCCTCCACTGGGCTCATATGAATTACCGTCACAATTGCAGTGTGTGTTTTTTTTTAAGCATCAAATATGGACTCACAGAGATTATTTTCCTAAAAATCTTTGCTTGTATTTATCAGAAAAAAGTAAGTAATATACATCGAGGTTAGCATGAGAGTGATATAAATGAGGAATTTAAATTTTTAGGTGGACTATGCTATTAAATTAATTGGATTGTCAGCAAATTAAGAACAATAAATAAGACATTCTTTACACATACAGAATAACATGGAATCTCATTTTATGTACTCTTCCCTCTTTTCAGGAAACTGAGATTACTCTTCAACACACTGCGGTTCTCCATGACATTCCTGTCCTGCTTGGGCACAACACGGAGAGTTAAGGTCTTGCGTGTTTGTTTTCTCTTGATTCAGCTGTTTTGTTTACTTGTTGACACAAGTTGACATTGCAAAACCTGTCAAACGAGTAAGACAGTATGAGCAAATGTTTTTTGTGACTATGTAAACTAAAGTATATTGAGTATGCATTCATTTTTTTGTCATTTTCTGATTCAAGCATTGTTAATAAACAACTATTGCAAATTATGCTGATTTACTTTTGTTTTCTGCATTTTGAAAAATAAATGTTTTGAAATGTGAACGGAGAGCTGTGTGTTTTTTTTAACTAGGTATAGTGTTTTTCTTAACTACTTTAAGTATAGTTATTCTTATTGTTCATCAGATCACAGATTCAATTAAGTTAACTAAACTTAAATGACTTAAGTAAATAGGAGTTAAAATAAGTAAGCAATACGTTTAATATTTTAGTAAATAAGACTTAAATTACACTTAATTCAATTAAGTTAACATTACTTAATTGAATTAGGGCAACGAGTTTGCACAATTTAATTAAGTAAACTTAACAAATTACTTTTTACAAGTGTATTACTGTTGTAAACCTTTATGCCTCATACTAAGAATTAACCTTAAAAGTTGTTCATGAATACACATAACCGAGTCTTTTTATTGCGAATAGCATTTGTATTTGGTGAATCTATAAGTAAACCAAGACATGCAGTCAGTTTATTAGTATCATGAATGTGTGATCTGTGACTGTACGGAAAACAGCAGACCTGTGTAAAGCTTCACATTTCTGCCAAAAAAAAAAAAAAAAAAAAAAAGAATTCTGGGTACTTCATTTACTATTTCCTTTAATAACAGCCATTAAAAAGTTGTTAATTGTAAGTCTTTCACAACTATCACACTATTTCACATTAACACAATATCAGAGAATATTGAAGAAAAAAAGAGGTAATCTAAAAATAATATAAGTTTATTATTGTACATTAAACCAATTCTGGAGAATGTATTTTAGAATAGAAAAAAATAGCAAAAAAAATTTTTGGGTCAAAATATAGTAAAGAAAAGTAAATAAAATAAAATACAATTTAAAATCCAAATCAAAAATAAAATAAAATAATTCATATAATCCACAGACTCTCTAATCATAAAATTGTCTAAACAACATTATGAAGTGAAGCTTCACTACATATTGACGAGTAACATCTTGACTCGAGAACTCCGGAGGATTTTCAGTCCATGTGAGAGTTTGATTTTAAGAGCTCAAATGCTGTAAATCTAAACAGAAGATACTCCTCAGACTCTACTGAGCTCTTGTTGATGAACCTTCTTGAAATTTCCTCTATCTTCTGGATCTTGGGACGGGGCGAAGAGATCAATAGAGATCAAAAGCTTTCTCATAGGGGATGACTCCATCTACCTCTTGAATGTCCATCCTACTTGGGTTTCTGTGACAGCTAGACTGCAACTAGATGATACAATCCAAAAAATATCTGAGTGGTGCTGCCTGCATTTATCATTCACAAGCTGAAAAAAAGTTCACAGTGATCACAATGTAAAGTAACAACATTTATCCTCAACTTGATTGTCCGTACACATTCCCAAGGAAAACTTACAAAACACAACTTCCAAATGTTTCCTCATAATTGCAAAAGCATGCTTTCTCCACATAATTGATGGTCTTATCTCATGTTCATGGATTAATGACTTTGGTAGGGTTTGGTAGGCATTTGTATAGCAGTTCTAAATCACATTTAAGACTTTTGTTACTCAACTAAATATTTATCTAAATATATTTATTCTTTTTAAGAAAATTTACAAAGCATTATATGCAGTACCGCATAACTCTGTGTACTTCAGCTCTACAGTAATTAGAAATTAGCATAATTTGAATAAGCATTATCTATGCATAATAAGCATAATCTTTCTTTGCAAACCTACATGACTGCATAAATATAGAGACCTAAATGTTCTTACCTTGGACTTTTGAAGGTAAAACGAACATTTCACTTGATGTAGTCCATGTGTTCTCATTGAAAACATTTATCCCTATTCTATTCATTTACTTAAGAAAAGCATCAACTAGGTTTAACCAGAAATTGCACTGTATAAAGCTGTCCAGTCCTCTTCATACAAAAACTTCAAGACAATCCAATCTAAATTTAGGATTTGCTTGTTTAACTCAATATGTACAAGCTTTAAGGTCATCCATGTGCTCCTGTTATTCTAAATATTCACAAAATTCTTTTTCAGCATATATGAATTTGAAAACGACAGTCACTCACTTCCGGCTAAACTGATGAAGGTAAAATCAAGATGCGACGTCCCTTTTATTATTTATAAAATTAAAAAAATTCTGGAACAAGACCATCCTCTCCCGCTTATATTGTAAATAGCACCTTCTTCTATCTACAGCCGATTCGGAATCGGTCACATGTTCAGCCGTGTCACAGCACAGCTTCTCTAGACAGCTCAGTGGAAACCATAAAACTTATCCGACCTGATAATCATATTCAGCTACAAGATTAGCAGCGATACAAATTATGATAGTAATCATAAACGAGGTGCTTTTTTTAATTGGTAAAATAGTGATTCACTGCAGACTGTAATGCATTAGAATACAGAATATCGCTTGAATTAGGACACATTATGGATGTTATTAATATTTGACTAAGGCAGCATGTTTATGCAAAAATTTCCAAAATAGAAAGCATGCTCTAAATATCAGGACAAAAGTTCTCTAGCTCTTCTCTTCTAGCTGTCCATACACAACAATGCAGTCAATTTGAATAGGCTACAAAATAAAATAACAATAAAATAAAATAAAAAAACACAATTTAATAGGATAATTTGTGTATAAAAATAACAGATGTAGAATGGTTTCACATTCATGAGCACTAGTGACATTCATTTCCACATTCTCTTGAACCTCACTGATGAGTTTTTTTATTTATTTACAGTAAACATCTATAAATAACAATTATTTGAAAGAATTGTTATAAATGTTTGTTGTAATGTCACTGAGACAACTACTCTTATATTAACTTTTTCTTGTGATTTTACATTACTTTTTCTGTATTTTGAAAAGCATTTTCAAAAAAAATTAAGTCAAGACGTTTGACATAAAATAGGCCTATAAGAATTTTAATAAAAGTTGAATATAACATCTAAGCTCTTCACTCATCATTCATCAAATCTTTATGTTTGCAGTGTAGTTTGCTTTATGCGACTTTATATAACAGTATATTCTTTTTCAGGTAAGCTTTTTTAACAACAAAAAAAGCATACTTTACAGGTATAGTATGAGTTACAGTAAAAGCAATCCATTTGTGATTTGACAGGCGAACTTGAGAAAACCTGTTTCATTTATTTGTGTTACATGTATTATCTCTTGTATATTTTATGCAATGATACAGCAGAATATCACTGATAATGAACTGCATGAGAATCGTTGCAAGTGAACAAAAATGATGTGTCTAATTCCAGTGAAGTTGTGGTGTGTTATCAGACCCATCTGTCTGTTCCTGCCCTAAAATGATGCCAAGATTTGAATAAGTTTGCTATTTCCTTCAGTATAGTACACAACTAAATAACCTGCTCACCAGGTAAGAAGCAGCTTTGTTATCTCTGTTTTATAATTAACCTTTATTACTTACCAAGATAAAATTAAATTATACTAACATACTGTTATGTCGAAGCAAAGTACCTGATCGTATTGCCTGTCATTGTTTGTTTGTTAATGTGATCCCCTGGGAGCAGATTCTTATACACATTTAGACATTTAAAATGCATTGTATTATTTGGATGTCACATGAGAAGTCTTCAGCCTTTGTATGAATTACAGAGGATCATAATGAATTTAAATTGATGTCAGATTTCACAAAGTACTTTAATTACTGAGCCGATTTTTTACATTCTCTTACATTTGCTCCAGTCCACTGATCAGTCCTCACTGAATCAACAGATAAAATAACAAACATTTCTTCTTTAGATTGATTCATCACATCACATGAATAAGATTGATACCATTTAATAAAGCATAAGATTCTGCTGTAAAATAAATTGACCATGGTACTGCTACCTGCCCTGCTTCTTCTTTGGGTTGAGTATTTAATTCTTCCTCCAGTGTATATATAAAGAGCTGGGAGGATTACTTACAAATTGTAATCTGTTACTGATTACAAATTACATGACAACAATTGTAGTTAGTAATGTAATCCATCACATTACACATTTTAGGTCAGTGGTTTAGAATACTTTTGAACTTGTTTATCATATTGATTTAAAGAGGATAATCTTGTACAATATTGATATAAAAATGCAAAGAAAAAGAACATATATTGCATTTGTTGTTCTTAAAATAATGAAGTGAATTAAGCATTACATTATGTCAACGTTTCCTAAACTGGGGTTTGTACAGTATATAAACTACACTGTAAAACCAAATAGTAAATCTTGCATAAAGGAATTGGGTTGTAATTACTCAAAGACATAAAAACGTCCATTCGCCTCTAATTATTTGAGTAATTGGTACAAAAATGTAATTTTAAGTTTACAGCACTCAAAGGCCTTCATTTATTTTTGGCGGTGTACTCAAATAATTTTAGTACAATCCCGTCTGACGTCACGCACGCGCTTACGTGCTCCGCTCTCAACGAGCTGCTGCAGCTTTTGAAAAGACGCCATGTTGTTGTTGTTGTTGTTGTTGTTGTTGTTGCTGCTCCTGTCTCGCTTCGGATTTTTTGAAATAAGTTTGCAACGCGTGAAACGCTCGCTCGTATTTTATAAAAAAAATAATGTAAGGGGATATTCTTCGATCGGGAATTCGCTGTGGTGTTGCCTGTGAGGGTTTTCTGAACCTGCTGGGGATGAGCTTCTCTTCATCGTGCTGCCCGCGCAACTGCTAAGTTAACGCAAGTTCCTTGTTTTATTTGTTTAAATGTGTTTAGTGTCTTAGCAGTTAATGTATTTTATGTATTTGCAAATGATTTGAGCCATTTTATCCCGCCTCACTAAAGGTCAAAAATCGACTGAATTGATGAAGCAACTGTGTTTAGATTACGTGTGTGTGTGTGTGTGTATAAGTCTGTCTTTTTGCACACATTAAAAAAGTTTTTGGGTAACAAGTTGTAATGACCTCAAATTGGCGGTTTTGATTCGTATATTTAATTGGCTCGCATTGCTGGACATAAAGTAAAATGATTTTCTTATAGGTTTCACAATAATTTGATTCACTTTGTTCCACGAGTTGTACATTCTTGTAAGGACAGGTGTTTATAAATGTATTCAAGTTGTTGGCTCAAGCCATACCAGTAAAGCTTGTGTTATTTACCGAAGACATTTGTGTTCTTGCTTAAAATGTAACATTTTAAAGAGCAAATTATACAGTATAAATAAATAAAATAATGTTTGTATTATGGGATTAAATTAAGCACCGTATTTCACATAAAGCCTATTAAGTTAAATAACTGCTTTGTTTCTTGTGCTTTAAATAGAATGTTCCTGGTGTTTTGGCAAATATTACAACCTGAGTAACTTCTCAGTCTGTTTCTTTTCAGGATAAAAGTGAAGCAGCTGGAAGTTTAGTTTGGTATATTGATGTCCAGTTATTAATTTTAATACACATTCATTGTATAGAGATACTGGAACCTACCGATTGGTGAGATCCTGGATTGCTGGCCTGCTTTAAAATGGAGTCACAGGTAAAAATATTTTTCTTAGCACACGTAAAATGTTTTATATTTAAAGGGATAGTTCACCCAAAAATGAACATTCTGTCATTAATTACTCAGCCTCATGTCGTTCCAAACCCATAAGACCTTCATTCATCTTCAGAACACAAATTAAGATATTTTTGATGAAATCCGAGAGCTCTCTAACCCTGCATAGGCAGCAATGTAACTGAAATGTTCCCAGGCACAGAAATGTAGTTTTATCCCTTTAAAGTATTAGTTAGCCCAGAAATGAACATTTGCCATTAATTTACTCTCTCTTTGGCCATGCAAGAAGTAGCTGATGTTCCTTCTTCAGTAGAACAAAACATAATTTTTAGCTGAAATCATGGTCCTTGGTGATTCATAAAATGCAGCTAAACAGGTGCCGTCACTGTGCGAGTCAAAAAACAAACAAGCAACACAAAATTAATACCCATGGTGGCACAGAAATCTTGAGCTCCAGATTCTGGTTTTCCTGGTCATAATGTTATATAATGTACTGTCTGTATCTGATTTTTAACTCTCAAATTGGTGGCACCTGTTGACGTGAAGTTTATGAATCGCCAAGGAACACGACTTCAGTTAAAAATCAT
Organism: Spinibarbus caldwelli; assembly: GCA_039654775.1. Taxonomy (NCBI): domain Eukaryota; kingdom Metazoa; phylum Chordata; class Actinopteri; order Cypriniformes; family Cyprinidae; genus Spinibarbus; species Spinibarbus caldwelli. The sequence continues at coordinate 3,743,635 of CM077229.1, read as the reverse complement.
CTTTAGTGTTCTACTAAAGAAAGAAAGTAGCTTACATCTTGGTTGGCTGAAGGACGAGTAAACTGACAGCAAATGTTAATTTTTGGTTCTTTTTCAGTGTGTCAGGTTTATACTTGTACATGACAGTCGAAGTTCAAAATGTTATTTTGCAGTGTTTTTTGTTGTTGTTTTTAACAGTACACTGTACAGATACCTTGGCTTAATCGCTTATTAATTTGTGCAGATCTGAAAATTATGAACATCATCCTGAAGAACCAGAAATAAAGTTGATCCTGCTGGAAAAGTGTCTGAAGTACTGAGTCAGCTTTTCAGGATATGTGACACTTCAGGTCAGTGGTTACTCTTCTTAATGGCTGATAAAGAAACTACGGGTGATTTTGGTTGTATTGTCATACATACAAACGCTTTAGGGTGATGCATAGTATTGTGTGGCTGTGCTGATTAGATTCCATGTTAAATCAAGATTCTCATACTCAAGTCTCTAATTCTCACTCTGAAGGAAATATTGACATCCATGTATGATGAGCTGCTGTCCTCCGTGTTCCCTCCGCCTATCTGCTTGAGGATGACTCCAACGTTCTCAAGATGTGGGATGTAAGTGATCATGTTGCTTAAGCCTATGATACACGGGGCAACTTTTTGAGGAATTTTGCTGGGCAAAAAAATGAGAGAGAGAGCACATGACCGATCTAAAGTATCCAGATAGAAATTTGTTGCCCATTCTCAATGGGAAAGTGCCCAAGCAACATTGCTCAAAAATGTTGTCCTGTGTATCATCACCTTTAGAATTTAGTGAGAGAGATCACTAAAAATTAAAATGTTGCCTAGTCCTCATTTACACTTTTGCAGAAGACCAAAGAATTACTACTATTATAAAAGGATATATTCAAAACCTGGAACTACAGCCTGAATGACATCTGAATGGCAGGAGAGATTGTTGGTAACCAAACCGTTTTTTGTTCAAACTGGCTTCCGTAGTATAGAAAAAAATACTATGAAAATCAATGCACCCTGAAACTGTTCAGTAATCAACTATCTCACCTTCCATTCAGATGTCATTCAAGTTTAGTTGCAGGTTTTGAATATAGGCTATCAATTATAATTGTAGTTATTGTATGGAATAGAATGGTTTGTAGTAGATGTAAATATTTGTAATTTATTAGCAGTCAGCCTTTGGAAGTTTAGAGTAACATTACTCTGTTTTTGTCTTCAGGTAGAACAATCTGATGAAGCAGACGCTGAAGATTTATCACTTCGTTTCCTCTCCGTTAGTGACAATTCAACAGTTGCCACGTTCTTCCGCTCAGAGAAGACTGAAGTTGCACTTTGGGTAACATAGTTAACGATTTCCCCGCATTGGCTCATGCATTTGTCATGCTTTTTGAACTAACTTATGCCTTGTATCTAAGTTTCCCAAAAGAGTTGGACAATACATTTGACTTTACCCAGAAAGTCTTGATGGGTCTGGAGGATGGGAAGCTGAGACCCAGCGTTGAGTCTTAAAAATGAACTTTTGTCAGTAGAGTTTCCTCAGTGTTTGAACAAAGCTAACAAACGTACTCCTTTATTTGACATTTCATTTAAACTTTCACTTCTGTCACTTTTAGTGCAATGTGTATTTTATTTTTTTTATTTATGTATTTTTTTTACAATATTTGTCTATTTAATTTGCAGAACATTTTCTCAGTTGATTTTCTGGAATGGTATTAGTTCCATATACAGCACCATGTGTTCATACACTCAGAAATGACAGTTCTTGTATAACTTATATAATTCTAAAGTTACTGTTAGATGTGAATTTTGGAAGTGTTCCTATTAAGTGTGTACAGTTGGGTGATATCCAGATATCCATATTGTCCACTTCTTAAAGAGACAGTTACTATCTCAGCTCATTTCTCAAGGGCCTTGCACTGTTTTGGAGAATGTATTTCCATTTGACAAACAATTTAATGTTGATGTTTTGTTAATGATTTGTGGTTGCTTAATAAAAGAGTAACTTGCATTTAAATTGTCTGTTAACCTGTTTTTGTTTTTTATTCTATTTCAGAATGAGTATAGTTGGTGTATAGTTATTTATTAAAACTATAATGTTTTTACGAAGGTAAACTTAATTGTAATGTAACAAAAAAATTAAGTCATCTTTAATTAATTTTAATTGGTTCTGTGAACCCAAAAGCTCCTTGTAAAATTAACTTGATCAATAATGTTATAGTAACTTGTAAGATTTAATTTGGTATCAGTCAAAAATGACTTAGTAACATTTACTTAAATGATGTTTCTTTTGAGTTAATATAACTTAAAAATTGATGTAATCAGTTTCAACTATTTTTTTTTAGTTATATCAACTTATCTGGTTTTACAGTGTACAGGGGGTTCGTAAGTTTAATGAAAAGCTTATAATTAAAAATTTAAAACTAAAATAAATCATTTTAAAATCACATCAAAATAAACACTTACTATAAATATTAAATACTTAATTTGTTTACCTTCATGTATTCACTGTAAAACCTAACCATGAAAGTCGGTAAATGAAATGAGTTCATTTAACGCAAAAATTTTAAAAAGTTAAATTCAACTCAATTTATATTTGTGATGTGAACTCAAAAGCTAATTAGGTTAAGCAGAACTCAGTCTAAATAAGTTACTAAAAATTAATTTAATCTATTATTACCATACAGTCTGATTATTGTCTAGCTGACCACAAAATATTTAAAAGAAATATGAGCTTAATTCATGATTTCTAACATTGACCTTGTAGGACCCAGTGCATTTGAATATGGACACATTATAGATGATATTGATATTTGACTAAGGCAGTACAGTATATTTATGCAAACACTGAATGAATGAAAAGGGTGATCACGATCAGGAGGAAGTCATTTTTTCCTCAATTCAAAACAGCAGATTTGAATTTATTGGTTTATGGAAGAAACAAAGCAATATATGCACTGCTCAGCTTCATAATCTATGCAGTGCTTGTACACGTGCACAGATGACGTCAAGCGTTTATTTACATCATTACTGCTACAGTGATAATATAACTTTTACTTTTCAAAGTAGTAGTTCTGATAATGCAACGTTTACAGTGGCCACAGCATCACAGTAGCACCATCCAAAGTGCAAATAATACATGACACAAACAACTTTTTACATCACTACACAAAATTACAGATTTTCTCCTTCTCCTTACTCGTGTTATAAATTTCATATTTATTGGCGAGCTGTTATTCTTGCATTTTAAATTATCAATCAAACACAAACTAATCTGTGATTAATACTGGTGTGACTGAACATGAATACATGAACATGAATCTTTATGAATATTACTGATATGTTCATCACCCAAGTAAAGTTACTGATTAACTACTGTCCTGTCAGCTCCTGCCCACTACAACCTTACATATAAAAGTATTTGGTTTTCATCAGCACATTATGAAATGAAATAACCTGCTCACCAGGTAAGACTGAACTGACTTACTAACACTGTTTATATGCTCTTCACTCAATTAAATTTAATGTAAAAGCTGAATATTATTTACATTTCCAACCTTTACAATACCAGTGGTGGTCAGTAACGAAGTAAAACTTCTTCGTTACTGTGCTTAAGTAAATTTTTCAAGTATCTGTACTTTACTGGAGTAGTTTTATTTTGAGTAACTTTTACTTTTACTTCACTACATTCCAAAGCGTAAGATCGTACTTTTTACTTCACTACATTTCATAAAACATATCATTATTCCTCATAATACATCACGTGCTCCGAGACGCAGACGCCGTGTCTGATTAATGAACAAACTGATTGTTTTCAATTAACCTGTTAAATCGGTTCGCAAATCGCAACAAACGATTCATTCACGAATGGAATGATCCGATTGCAGCTGTTCTCGAGTCGACAACTCACTGATTCAAATGATCCGTTTAGAGCGAGTCTTCAGTCAACTGAACTCACAAGTAAGAACTGTGTGCGCGCGCGCAACTGACGCTGCGAAAAGTAAGTTACTAATGTCGAATTTTAGGATTATTATTGTAACTGAAAATCATATTTAGGTCAAAACTGTCAGTTGTTTGTGAACTAAATCTGCTGTGATCTGTTTAAGCCCACTGAAATGCTTGAATGCAGACAGATCAATGTCAGTGTCTCTGTGTTTTAGGTCAAAAAGCGAAAAATAAAAATAACACAGATTAAATAAAATAACTCATGCACGTTCATATTCCCCGCTGCTGTAACGTTAGCAGTTTTATTAAAAATGCTACGCATTTAGCCCTATGTGACTTCTGTTTGATATTGTTTATCAACAGTATAAATTGTTATATTGTTTAGATCATCTAGCCCAGTAGACAGATATGAATGTTTATTCATAACCATACTGAAAATAAGTAAATATTGTTAGCTGATGCTAACTGTCTAGCTAACAAGCTTGCTGGTGCTAAATTGAGGAAATTTTTAGATATAAATCCAAATATTTTTATTCAGCCACCTAGATAGATTACATCTGAGGGAAAAAGCAAGGATGTGATGTTCAGAACAAGGTAACTGCAGTCATTATCAAAGTGGGAAGTGATGCCCTCTGGGGGCATTTGGCCAGGGGTGTTTTTACAAGGTTTGAGAAGAAAAAAATCATTATGAAAATATAATTATATTTTCCTTAAAATGTTCCTCCTAACTTCAGGCCTAATTCTCATGTCATATATAACTGTGATGTTCTGCAAAACAAGTTTTAAAACACTTTTTTCTTACTAGTGAAAACGAGATGGTCAAATCTGTTTTCTCTCAGGTACATCGCAGTGTAAGCTTCACAGTGAACATTACTACATCACTCTCATCAACGTAGTCCATATCAACAACAAAATATATATCTTGACTCCATATTGTGGTTATTTTCGGGAAAATCACAGATATTTATTTTGGGCAGTAGGATTATAAAAATATGTGCTAATATAAAATTAAATAGTCTATATAAAATTTCTAAATAAATCTATCTATCAGTAGTTTTTTACTTAAGTACATAAAAAAAAAATCGAGTACTTTTGTACTTTCACTCGAGTAAAATTGAAAAAGCAGTACTTTTACTTTTACTGGAGTAATATTTTATTATACGTATCTGTACTTTTACTCACTTGATCTGTGTACTTTGTCCACCACTGTACAATACTGATAAACACAGAAAATAAGAGCCTTTTGTGATCTGACAAAAGTTAACATGATAAACCTTGCCTGAAATATTTGTTAACGTGTGTGTGTGTGTGTGTGTGTGTGTATGTAATGATCAAGTAGGCAAAAATGCCAGCTAAACACTGAAATTCTCTTATCTGCATTGTCAAAAAAAAAAGAAAAAGAAAAATCTGTAAAAATAGGACACAATGTACTCTATTAATATGCTGTATTAATATCCGTATTTATGTTTTACAGGTGTTTTACCTGTATTTTGAATTTTGCACTTAATTGTGTTGTGTTTTAGGGTTAATAGAAATATCTATAAAATTAACGGATAATATCCCGGCAGAAAATTACCAGTACATTTTTCTTTCTTTCTTTCTTTCTTTCTTTCTTTCTTTCTTTCATTTTGTTTCATTGTTTTAGAATGAATGTCAGATTTCACAGTATTTACAATCTCATCTAAAATGTCAGCATACAGCTAAAGGAAATACTGAATGTGTAATACAAGTAATTGAGCCAGTTTTGATTTCTCACATTCTCATTTTACATTTTTCCCTCTATCCACTGACCAGTCCAACTCTTCACTGAAACAAAAGACAAATCAACAGCAAACATATGACATTTGATAAAATATTTTGATAAATCATCAGATTCTGGTTTAAAATATGCCAAGCTTTACTATGATATTTCTATCTGCCCTGCTCATACTCTGGGGTGAGTATAATATCCTGTTTATATCACATTTTGCTAAGCAGCTTTAGGCTCTTTCAGCTGTTTCGTATGTGAAAATGTAACACTACTGTATACTAACTGTATATTAAGTAGTGTTTTTTTTTTTCATGTCAACACTGTCCATATATTTAATTTCACATTTCAAGTGACACGTGCTTGTAGTTTTAAAATAAATTCATTTTCTTTCAGTCAAGTTGATGTTCATTTTTTATTGAAATACTATTGCCATCTCTTCTCAGCTGTTCTCATTTCAAACACTGAAGACCGACTAAGAAAATTCTACTTACATGAACCAAGTATGCAATTAAATGATGCACTGAAAGCTTGTAGAACTAAATACACTGACCTCGTCACAATCTATGATCAAGAAGAGAATATGAAGCTAGTTAACATGTCCAGTCGTGAGTGTACCTGGATTGGAGCCAACAGCTGTACATGGTCAAACGGCAATCCTGTCACATTCATCAACCTCATCAGCAATCTTAATGAGGAAAGATGCTGTGCTGCGGTAACCACTGGTAAAATATGGGAGTGTTCCAACTGTAGTTTAGAAATGTACTTCATGTGTTATAAAGAAGGTAATCATCCCTAAGCTATTTATATTTTATAAATATCTAAATATTGTGAGAAATAAAATGATTGTCTGTTCTTACATTCATACAGATCATAGTCAGCAATCATTCAACTATAGTTTAATCCGTGAAAACAAAACCTGGTTTGAGGCTCAGCTGTACTGCAGAGAGAATCACACTGATTTAGTCAGTATCAGAAATGAGACGGAAAATCAACAAGTGAAGGAAGCAGTAAATGGGAGTAACTCTGTCTGGATTGGCCTTCAGTATAATTACAGCCTTATGTGGTTTGATGGTGGACATTCTGGTTATGAACATCAAAATATGCCTAGTAAAGGATGTTTTACATCTCTCTCAAACTTTAAACCATGGTATTGGACAAAAATGAATATAAATAACTGTCATGCTCTCTGCTACAGTAAGTTTAGACAACACTTTATGCTTCATAATTCAACATTTCCAGGTCTACCATACTAAATAATCCAACTATTATTTTTTTCTTCTTTAGAGAGCTTCATTCATGTCAGCTCTTATAACATGTCCTGGGAGAATGCTCTGGATTACTGCAACACTCAGCCGAATACTTCTGGATTACTGCGCATCGAGTCAGAGGATGATCAGATAGAAACGGAGCGAGAGCTAAAAAGACAGAATATCTCAGGGCCAGTGTGGGTGGGGCTTAGACAGAGTCGACTTTTCGGATTCTGGATTTGGTCCAACGGCCACTATGTAGGACACTGGACCAACTGGAAAGAAGGAACTGCACCAGAACATCTGATATCCGAGCACTGCGGGGCCATAGAGAAGGTGAACAGTACATTCAAATGGAGTGATAAAGACTGCAGATCTAAATTTAGAGTTTTATGTGAGGTAAAGTAATATACCTCACTTTTATGCTCTTTGGTTTATCGCATGCTCAGTTTTCAGTGCTCTGCCTCCCTTGAATGAGGAAAAAGAGCTCATGCGTACAGTAGTAAATCTTGATACAAGTAGTATCGTTCATGTCTTGTGTAATAAAGCTCTTAGGTAGAACTAGAAGCTAGTTAGTAATGCTTTACTTAGTGCTTCTGTTGCCCTTTTTCATGTTTATCACATTCATTAATTTTATTATAAACCCGGTAAATCTAACAAATGTGCTAATTTAAAGGGTTACTCCACCCCAAAATGAAAATTTTGTCATTAATCAGATAATCACTTACCCATAGGCGTAAATCCCGGGGGGGACGGGGGGGACGGGGGGGACAGGACCCCCCCCATCTGAGGGTTGTCGCCCAACTCTGTGTCTTGAAAATAACATAATGGACATATACTTAAAATAATTGTGTAAGTAGTAAAACAAAATAAACCCAAAAAAGCGTTTTAAGTTCAGGAATGTTTTAAATCCCCCCTCCCTTGCCTCACAGTGGTTTGGTCCACTGCCTCGATACACTCAGGACACGAGCCCGGTGGGAGCAGTGTTGCCAAGTCCGCGGATTTCCCGCGGAATTGGGCTACTTTTACGCTCTTTCCGCGGGATGTTTTTCATGTCCGCGGGTTGGAGCGACCCCAATAACGTGATATTTAGCCCCTCGAAAGCGACATTTATCAGGGGAACCCTACGTGTATTTTACCCCACCGGAACGCGATTTTTACCGGGAATCCCCCCTGAAAACGATTGGGCTAGTTTTGGGCTAGTTTTGAGTAGCAATTGGGCGGGTTTTGCTGTGAAAACCTGGCAACCCTGGGTGGGAGAGAGCAAAGTTCCTTAGTAGTTATGTGTAAGTAATTAGGCTGTCAAGGCTATTTTATTCTCTTTAAACATCGGGTGAAATTATTCTTTCTCTTTAATACAGATGATGCTGGATCATTAATAAATTAGTCGTGACAAAAAATAATGATATCCAATGTATTTTCTATGAGCAATTTATAAGGTTACCAAGCTTAACACCGTAGCTTGTCACCCACTACAACTAACACAGCGATAAACCTGTGTGTGAACTGATATTAGGCTAATATTGTAGACCTACCGATGTGTTGGGTTTTGCTCAGTATGATGTTAAGTGGCAGGCTTAATGGGGTTGAATATCTAAAGAGACGTACTCGGTCCCAGACGAAACCTAAAATACTATGGAGGACGCAAAATAATCATTATAATATGACCGCGTGGTGAACCATATGAACCGAACTCATATTTAAGCACAGTCTCCATGCTGTTTACGCATGCTGTGTACACATATCTGTCCTTACAAGTACAATTTTGGCTGTATTATTTGTGTCCCCTTCAAAAATTGCTCGAGAAATTTTATGTTTCTTGTCCCCCCCTACTGTTAGATGAAATTTACGCCCCTGCTTACCCCCATGTCCTTCCAAACCCGTAAAAGCTTCGTTCGTCTTTGGAAAACAATTTAAGATATTTTAGATGAAAACCAGAAGGCTTGTGACTGTCCCATTGACTGCCAAACAATTTTCACTGTCAAGGACCAGAAAAGTATGAAAGACATCGTCAGAATACTCCATCTGCCATCAGTAGTTCAACCGTAACGTTATGAAGCTACGACAATACTTTTTGTACGGAAAGAAAACAAAACTAACGACTTTATTCAACAATTCGGCACCGTAACGTCACCGTAGCGCCATTTTGGAGAGTATCCGCTGGACGCACATAGCGTACGCAGTTCTGTGTCAGACGCAATGCAAAGATACTTATTCTACGCGTATTTACGCTTTGATTTGAACGAAAATAGCGTATTCTTGCATTGCGTCTGACACAGAACTGCGTACGCTATGTGCGTCCAGCGGATACTCTCCAAAATGGCGCTACGGTGACGTTACGGTGCCGAATTGTTGAATAAAGTCGTTATTTTTGTTTTCTTTCCGTACAAAAAGTATTGTCGTAGCTTCATAACGTTACAGTTGAACTACTGATGGCAGATGGAGTATTCTGACGATGTCTTTCATACTTTTCTGGTCCTTGACAGTGAAAATTGTTTGGCAGTCAATGGGACAGTCACAAGCCTTCTGGTTTTCATCTAAAATATCTTAAATTGTGTTCCAAAGACGAACGAAGCTTTTACGGGTTTGGAAGGACATGGGGTAAGTGATTATCTGATTAATGATAAAATTTTCATTTTGGAGTGGAGTAACCCTTTAATTCTTTTTGTTGACTTTACTTAAAGTGCTGTTGGTTGTTTGTTTACCTTAATGTTGGAACTCTATTAAATCTTAAAATCTAAATCTAAAAGTCTCAGTTACTCAAATATCTCTAGTTAAGGTCACATGGTTTGTTTGAGTGCTGTTCAAGCCATGTGACCACTGACGTCATCAGGGTTTGGATTGAGAAGTTTCTGATCAGCGGCCATCTTGTTTTGTGGAAGACCTCGGCTGATAAACAATAAAACTGGTGAGTATTTATACACAAGTTTGAACTTAATGTTAAGGAACTTGATAATATGATATTAAAGTAAAAGTTAACGGATTAATGCATGCGTTTTGTCGAATATAAAGTGTCAATCATTACGCATTTTGTTATATCGTTTATGTCGCGCCTGGTAAATATATCCGCGCAGCTTTCACTGACACGTTAGAGTGATGAAGCACGGATGAATGGAGATTAAAGAATAGGTCGTGCTTGATTTATACTTTAAAAGTGCAGTATGATGGAAAGAAAACTGAGCTTGTGCGATGGATCTCAGTATGCGGCGCGCTGACGCCTGTCAGCAATCAGAAATGTGTTCCGTTTCGCGACGTTTGAATGTCCAAATAAACACACAGATATGTAAAGTAGTGATGCAAAGTCCGATTCATTTGCGCGAACCGGTTCTTTTCGGACAGTTTGGCTCACTGAACCAGTTCAAAAAGCCGATTCATTGGTTCCTGACGTCATCAAGCAGTACGTCTCTATGCATTTCTTTTCTAACAACTCAGTGCCATGTTGCATCAATGAAAAATTCAAATAAGTAATTTGTGTCAACACATATTGAAACATTCAAAAAATAAAAGTTATTTGTGTGAACGCATATTGCTGATTATTGCCATTTAATTCACTTAAATTAATTGTGTTTGTGGTCACGGTCACAGTTTCATTCGCGGATCCTTTATATCAGACTGACTGACCAATATTGACTAGCCTACAACTTGGATAAGATTCCTAAAAGTTTCGCACCTACAGCACACATTACAGACAATGGTGCACATATGCGGATATGTTCTACATGTCTAAAGTATAAAGAAAGAATAAACCAGTCTTATAAACTGCTTGATTTCGCTTAAGCAACTTTAAATATAATCTGCATGCATGCACAATAAACTATAGTAAAATGTACATCACTCGACAGAAAGGTTTTTACAGGTTTTAATAAAATATAAATTAATAACGGTCATAAACACATTTCCAGTACGCGCCTCAGGTTTGCACAGCATCAACTCGCTCATCAGAATCTTCGGTAATCCTCGGCAAACTTCGCCACGGCTCATTCGGTTCTTTTTGAGTCCTCGGTAACTCTCGGCAAACTTCGACAGTTGGTCGAACCAGCTCAACCGGTTACTTCCTGAGAACCGGCTCAAAAGAACGATTCGTTCAAGAACCGAACATCACTAGTTTAAAGTACCAATCTTGTTGAGTATTCACATAAACACAGTCGGTTATGTCCACAATGAACGTAAACAATTAGGAGTAAAACAGGGGCCTGTACCATGAAGCCGGTTTAGCTGGCTAGCCAGGCAAGTTTGAGTTTAGTTTGCGCCAACTCTGGGTTTTAGGTACCATGAACGTGGTTTGGCTTTTAGCAGTGTTCATCGCCATAGTAACTTACACTCCACAGCTAACCTGCTCCGGGGCAGGTTATGTTCTGGTTTAGAGATCTCAAACCGAAATTTGACCAATTAGTTTCAAGCAAAGTGACACATGTCTGACGCAATAAAGCCACTCCTCCAGTTTCTCTTACTCCAAATTAAAGGACGCTATAGTAAAACATTTTTAAAGATAAAATCATCTGATTTTTAGAAATTATGATTTTTTTCATAATTATTTATATTATTTATTTAATTATTATACACTTAATCCATTACACAAGCTAGCTTAGTTTAATAGTAATTATTAAGCTTTTATTTTAAATTACTATAAACATATGGATAATATGCAATATAAATAAGCTTAAGAATCAATAGCTTTAAACATGACTACATATGAGCTTAGATTTTTAAGTGTTTTTATACCTATAAATATTATCAACTCTATAAATTAACTTTACAACTTTTACTTGCACTTATATGGTAAGATGTTTTCTTTAAGGTTTCCTCTTTCATGGATAGATCGTTTCATCTTGCTGTGTAAATGTGTTTAAATTCTTCATATTGTTCAATCTTTTAATCTTTGGTAGTGAATCGCACTGACTCTCTCATGAGAAGTGACTCACAGTTTCAAAGCATGTGATTGGCTGCTCATTACTGATGTCACACATTCATGTGCACGTGCTCCATTAACTCAGGATCAAGCCTGAGTTGACAGAGAAAGTTGATGATCAGCTTCATGGTACCAACAAAGCCGGACTGGACTGGTTTGGTTTCGTCAACTCGACACTAATCCTGTAACCCTGAGTTTGTTCAGTCACCATCATGGTACAGGTCTCTGATGTGGATCAATATATGAATTCATGCATCTTAAAGTGACAGCCCTTACGAAAATTAACCATGGTTTTATCATAGTAAAAGTGTAGTAACCATGGTTTTTGGCGTATTGATTACCATTTCTATAACCACAGTTTTATTACAAATACCATGGTTAAACTATGGTTAGTGTAGCAACACCATGGTTAATTTGTGTTTACCATGGTTTAACTATAGTAACCATGGTTTTTTGGTTTCATTTGTAGTAAAACCATGGTTAATTTTCGTAAGGGAGTAGCCTAAATAAACCTAAACAATTGTGTTTTGTTTACTTATCTATGCTTTTGTTTTCTTTCAATCCAGCTAGTAATGGCTATCCTTGTCTTTTTTTAGGAAAGAGATTTGTGTGACAACTTTGCACAACAGTTTGGAGATGCTGTCACATCACAACAGTAAGTCCCAGATGTATATGACTTTTTCTTCAGATGAACACAAATAAAAATAATCCGCTCTCTGTGAGTCCATATAATGCAAGAGAATGGGACTCTCAAAGTTAATGCTTCAAAAATGAGAGAGATGTTGTGAAGACGTCTTTAGTAGACATTTATTCCTCCACTGGGCTCATATGAATTACCGTCACAATTGCTGTGTGTGGTTTTTTTTAAGCATCAAATATGGACTCACAGAGATTATTTTCCTAAACATCTTTGCTTGTATTTATCAGAAAAAAGTAAGTAATATACATTGAGGTTAGCATGAGAGTGATATAAATGAGGAATTTAAATTTTTAGGTGGACTATGCTATTAAATTAATTGGATTGTCAGCAAATTAAGAACAATAAATAAGACATTCAGAATCAGAATGAGCTTTATTGGCCAGGTATGCTTACACATACGAGGAATTTGTTTTAGTGACAGAAGCTCTACAGTGCAACAGAAAGACAGCAACAGGACAGGACACAGATAATAAAAGAATAATATACAAATAGGCAATGTACAAATAGCAAAAACACAATATATAATATAGACAATTATGGTGTACAGGTCTAATATGTGCAAATCTGAAATGAAAAAATAAGTATGTGTGTTGAATCAATAATTTATAATAGTGTTGTGTGTTCCACTTCCACTGTATGTATTCTTTACACATACAGAATAACATGGAATCTCATTTTATGTACTCTTCCCTCTTTTCAGGAAACTGAGATTACTCTTCAACACACTGCGGTTCTCCATGACATTCCTGTCCTGCTTGGGCACAACACGGAGAGTTAAGGTCTTGCGTGTTTATTTTCATGTTTTCTCTTGATTCAGCTGTTTTGTTTACTTGTTGACACAAGTTGACATTGCAAAACCTGTCAAACGAGTAAGACAGTATGAGCAAATGTTTTTTGTGACTATGTAAACTAAAGTATATTGAGTATGCATTCATTTTTTGTCATTTTCTGATTCAAGCATTGTTAATGAACAACTATTACAAATTATGCTGATTTACTTTTGTTTTCTGCATTTTGAAAAAAAAAATGGTTTGAAATGTGAACGGAGAGCTGTGTGTTTTTTTTTAACTAGGTATAGTGTTTTTTTTTAACTACTTTAACTATAGTTATTCTTATTGTTCCTCAGATCACAGATTCAATTAAGTTAACTAAACTTAAATGGCTTAAGTAAATAGGAGTTAAAATAAGTAAGGAATACGTTTAATATTTTAGTAAATAAGACTTAAATTACACTTAATTCAATTAAGTTAACATTACTTAACTGAATTAGGGCAACGAGTTTGCACAATTTAATTAAGTAAACTTAACATTTTACTTTTACTTTTTACAGTGTATTACTGTTGTAAACCTTTATGCCTCATACTAAGAATTAACCTTAAAAGTTGTTCATGAATGCACATAACATCGAGTCTTTTTATTGCGAATAGCATTTGTATTTGGTGAATCTATAAGTAAACCAAGACATGCAGTCAGTTTATTAGTATCGTGAATGTGTGATCTGTGACTGTACGGAAAACAGCAGACCTGTGTGAAGATTCACATTTCTGCCAAAAAAAAAAAAAAAAAAAAGAATTCTGGGTACTTCATTTACTGTTTCCTTTAATAACAGCCATTAAATAGTTGTTAATTGTAAGTCTTTCACAACTATCACACTATTTCACATTAACACAATATCAGAGAATATTGAAGAAAAAAACAGGTAATCTAAAAATAATATAAGTTTATTATTGTACATTAAACCAATACTGGAGAATGTATTTTAGAATAGAAAATAAATAGCAAAAAAAAAAAATGTTTGGGTCAAAAGATGGTAAAGAAAAGTAAATAAAATAAAATACATAATTTAAAATCCAAATCAAAAAATAAAAAAATTCATATAATCCGCAGACTCTCTAATCATAAAATTGTCTAAACAACATTATGAAGTGAAGCTTCACTACATCTTGACTTGAGAACTCCGGAGGATTTTCAGTCCATGTGAGAGTTTGATTTTAAGAGCTCAAATGCTGTAAATCTAAACAGAAGATGCTCCTCAGACTCTACTGAGCTCTTGTTGATGAACCTTCTTGAAATTTCTTCTTCTGGATCTTGGGACGGGGCGAGGAGATCAATAGAGATCAAAGGCTTTCTCATAGGGGATGACTGATATCACTCCATCTACCTCCAGAATGGAGTGATATCAGTCATCCTCTATGAGAAACTACACTCCATCTACCTCTTGAATCTCCATCCTACTTGGGTTTCTGTGACAGCTAGACTGCAACTAGACGATACAATCCAAAAAATATCTGAGTGGTGCTGCCTGCATTTATCATTCACAAGCTGAAAAAAAGTTCACAGTGATCACAATGTAAAGTAACAACATTTATCCTCAACTTGATTGTCCGTACACATTCCCAAGGAAAACTTACAAAACACAACTTCCAAATGTTTCCTCATAATTGCAAAAGCATGCTTTCTCCACATAATTGATGGTCTTATCTCATGTTCATGGATTAATGACTTTGGTAGGCATTTGTATAGCAGTTCTAAATCACATTTAAGACTTTTGTTACTCAACTAAATATTTATCTAAATATATTTAGTCTTTTTAAGAAAATTTACAAAGCATTATATGCAGTACCGCATAACTCTGTGTACTTCAGCTCTACTGTAATTAGAAATTAGCATAATTTGAATAAGCATTATCTATGCATAATAAGCATAATCTTTCTTTGCAAACCTACATGACTGCATAAATATAGAGACCTAAATGTTCTTACCTTGGACTTTTGAAGGTAAAACGAACATTTCACTTGATGTAGTCCATGTGTTCTCATTGAAAACATTTATCCCTATTCTATTCCTTTACTTAAGAAAAGCATCAACTAGGTTTAACCAGAAATTGCACTGTATAAAGCTGTCCAGTCCTGTTCATACAAAAACTTCAAGACAATCCAATCTAAATTTAGGATTTGCTTGTTTAACTCAATATGTACAAGCTTTAAGGTCATCCATGTGCTCCTGTTATTCTAAATATTCACAAAATTCTTTTTCAGCATATATGAATTTGAAAACGACAGTCACTCCCTTCCGGCTAAACTGATAAAGGTAAAATCAAGATGCGACGTCCCTTAAAAAAAAAATTAAAAAAAATTCTGGAACAAGACCATCCTCTCCCGCTTATATTGTAAATAGCACCTTCTTCTATCTACAGCCGATTCGGAATCGGTCACATGTTCAGCCGTGTCACAGCACAGCTTCTCTAGACAGCTCAGTGGAAACCATAAAACTTATCCGACCTGATAATCATATTCAGCTACAACATTAGCAGCGGTACAAATTATGATAGTAATCATAAACGAGGTGCTTTTTTTAATTGGTAAAATAGTGATTCACTGCAGACTGTAACGCATTAGAATACAGAATATCGCTTGAATTAGGACACATTATGGATGTTATTAATATTTGACTAAGGCAGCATGTTTATGCAAAAATTTCCAAAATAGAAAGCATGCTCTAAATATCAGGACAAAAGTGCTCTAGCTCTAGCTCTTCTCTTCTAGCTGTCCATACACAACAATGCAGTCAATTTGAATAGGCTACAAAATAAAATAACAATAAAATAAAAATGAAAAAAACCCACATAATTTAATAGTATAATTTCTGTATAAAAATAACAGATGTAGAATGGTTTCACATTCATGAGCACTAGTGACATTCAATCCACATTCTCTTGAACCTCACTGATGAGTTTTTTTTTTTATTTATTTACAGTAAACATCTATAAATAACAATTATTTGAAAGAATTGTTATAAATGTTTGTTGTAATGTCACTGAGACAACTACTATTATATTAAATTTTTCTTGTGATTTTACATTACTTTTTCTGTATTTTGAAAAGGATTTAAAAAAAAAAAATTAAGTCAAGACGTTTGACATAAAATAGGCCTATAAGAATTTTAATAAAAGTTGAATATAACATCTAAGCTCTTCACTCATCATTCATCAAATCTTTATGTTTGCAGTGTAGTTTGCTTTATGCGACTTTATATAACAGTATATTCTTTTTCAGGTAAACTTTTTTTAACAACAACAAAAAAGCATACTTTACAGGTATAGTATGAGTTACAGTAAAAGCAATCCATTTGTGATTTGACAGGCGAACTTGAGAAAACCTGTTTCATTTATTTGTGTTACATGTATTATCTCTTGTATATTTTATGCAATGATACAGCAGAATATCACTGATAATAAACTGCATGAGAATCGTTGCAAGTGAACAAAAATGATGTGTCTAATTCCAGTGAAGTTGTGGTGTGTTATCAGACCCATCTGTCTGTTCCTGCCCTAAAATGATGCCAAGATTTGAATAAGTTTGCTATTTCCTTCAGTATAGTACACAACTAAATAACCTGCTCACCAGGTAAGAAGCAGCTTTGTTATCTCTGTTTTATAATTAACCTTTATTATTTACGAAGATAAAATTAAATTATAACATGCTGTTTTGTCTAAGCAAAGTACCTGATCGTATTGCCTGTTGTTGTTTGTTTGTTAATGTGATCCCCTGGGAGCAGATTCTTATACACATTTAGACATTTAAAATGCATTGTATTATTTGGATGTCACATGAGAAGTCTTCAGCCTTTGTATGAATTACAGAGGATCATAATGAATTTAAATTAATGTCAGATTTCACAAAGTACTTTAATTACTGAGCCGATTTTTTACATTCTCTTACATTTGCTCCAGTCCACTGATCAGTCCTCACTGAATCAACAGATAAAATAACAAACATTTCTTCTTTAGATTGATTCATCACATCACATGAATAAGATTGATACCATTTAATAAAGCATAAGATTCTGCTGTAAAATAAATTGACCATGGTACTGCTACCTGCCCTGCTTCTTCTTTGGGTTGAGTATTTAATTCTTCCTCCAGTGTATATATAAAGAGCTGGGAGGATTACTTACAAATTGTAATCTGTTACTGATTACAAATTACATGACAACAATTGTAGTTAGTAACGTAATCCATCACATTA
The DNA here is from genome assembly GCA_039654775.1 of Spinibarbus caldwelli. Taxonomy (NCBI): domain Eukaryota; kingdom Metazoa; phylum Chordata; class Actinopteri; order Cypriniformes; family Cyprinidae; genus Spinibarbus; species Spinibarbus caldwelli. The sequence continues at coordinate 3,726,066 of CM077229.1, read as the reverse complement.
CACATTTTAGGTCAGTGGTTTAGAATACTTTTGAACTTGTTTATCACATTGATTTAAAGAGGATAATCTTGTACAATATTGATATAAAAATGCAAAGAAAGAGAACATATATTGCATTTGTTGTTCTTAAAATAATGAAGTGAATTAAGCATTACATTATGTCAATGTTTCCTAAACTGGGGTTTGTACAGTATATAAACTACAGGGGGTTCGTAAGTTTAATGAAAAGCTTATAATTAATTAAATAATAAAAATTTAAAATTAAAATAAATCATTTTAAAATAACAACAATCAAAATAAACACTTACTATAAAAATTAAATACTTAATTTGTTTATCTTCATGTATTCACTGTAAAACCTAACCGTGAAAGTCGCTAAATGAAATGAGTTCATTTAACTCAAAAATTTTAAAAAGTTAATTCAACTCAATTTATATTTGTGAACTCAAAAGCTAATTAGGTTAAGCAGAACTCACTCTAAATAAGTTACTATAAATTAATTTAATCTATTATTACCAAACAGTCTGATTATGGTCTAGCTGACCACAAAATATTTAAAAGAAATATGAGCTTAATTCATGATTTCTAACATTGACCTTGTAGGGCCCAGTGCATTTGAATATGGACACATTATAGATGATATTGATATCTGACTAAGGCAGTACAGTATATTTATGCAAACACTGAATAAATGAAAAGGGTGATCACGATCAGGAGGAAGTAATTTTATCCTCAATTCAAAACAGCAGATTTGAATTTATTGGTTTATGGAAGAAACATAAAGCAATGTATCCACTGCTCAGCTTCATAATCTATGCAGTGCTTGTACACGTGCACAGATGATGTCAAGCGTTTATTTACATCATTACTGCTACAGTGATAATAGAACTTTTACTTTTCAAAGTAGTAGTTCTGATAATGCAACGTTTACAGTGGCCACAACATCACAATAGCACCATCCAAAGTGCAAATAATACATGACACAAACAACTTTTTACATCACTACACAAAATTACAGATTTTCTCCTTCTCCTTACTCGTGTTATAAATTTCATATTTATTGGCGAGCTGTTATTCTTGCATTTTTAATTGTCAATCAAATACATAAACTAATCTGTGATTAATACTGATGTGACTGAACATGAATACATGAACATGAATCTTTATGAATATTACTGATATGTTCAGCACCCAAGTAAAGTTACTGATTAACTACTGTCCTGTCAGCTCCTGCCCACTACAACCTTACATATAAAAGTATTTGGTTTTCATCAGCACATTATGAAATGAAATAACCTGCTCACCAGGTAAAACTGAACTGACTTACTAACGCTGTTTATATGATCTTCAGTCAATTAAATTTAATGTAAAAGCTGAATATTATTTACATTTCCAACCTTTACAATACTGATAAACACAGAAAATAAGAGCCTTTTGTGATCTGACAAAAGTTAACATGATAAACCTTGCCTGAAATATTTGTTAACGTGTGTGTGTGTGTGTGTGTGTAATGATCAAGTAGGCAACAATGCCAGCTAAACACTGAAATTCTCTTATCTGCATTGTCAAAACAAAAAAGAAAAAGAAAAAAGAAAAATCTGTAAAAATAGGACACAATGTACGGTATTAATATGCTGTATTAATATCCGTATTTATGTTTTACAGGTGTTTTACCTGTATTTAGAATTTTGCACTTAATTGTGTTGTGTTTTAGGGTTAATAGAAATATCTATAAAATTAATGGATAATGTCCCGGCAGAAAATTACCAGTACATTTTTCTTTTCTTTTCTTTTCTTTTCTTTCATTTTGTTTTACAAGTAATTATTGAGCCAGTTTTGATTTCTCACATTCTCATTTTACATTTTTCCCTCCATCCACTGACCAGTCCAACTCTTCACTGAAACAAAAGACAAATCAACAGCAAACATATGACATTTGATAAAATATTTTGATAAATCATCAGATTCTGGTTTAAAATATGCCAAGCTTTACTATAATATTTCTATCTGCCCTGCTCATACTCTGGGGTGAGTATAATATCCTGTTTATATCACATTTTGCTAAGCAGCTTTAGGCTCTTTCAGCTGTTTTGTATGTGAAAATGTAACACTACTGTATACTAACTGTATATTTAGTTTTTTTTTTTTTTTTTTTCCTCGTCAACACTTTCCATGTATTTAATTTCACATTTCAAGTGACACGTGCTTGTAGTTTTAAAAATCAACTACTTTCAGTCAAGTTGATGTTCATTTTTTATTGAAATACTATTGCCATCTCTTGTCAGCTGTTCCCATTTCAAACGCTGAAGACCGACTAAGAAAATTCTACTTACATGAACCAAATATGCAATTAAATGATGCACTGAAAGCTTGTAGAACTAACTACACTGACCTCGTCACAATCTATGATCAAGAAGAGAATATGAAGCTAGGTAACATGTCCAGTCATAAGTGTACCTGGATTGGAGCCAACAGCTGTACATGGTCAAACGGCAATCCTGTCACATTCATCAACCTCATCAGCAATCTTAATGAGGAAAGATGCTGTGCTGCGGTAACCACTGGTAAAACATGGGAGTGTTCCAACTGTAGTTTAGAAATGTACTTCATGTGTTATAAACAAGGTAATCATCCCTAAGCTATTTATATTTTATAAATATCTAAATATTGTGAGAAATAAAATGATTGTCTGTTCTTACATTCATACAGATCATAGTCAGCAATCATTCAACTATAGTTTAATCCATGAAAACAAAACCTGGTTTGAGGCTCAGCTGTACTGCAGAGAGAATCACACTGATTTAGTCAGTATCAGAAATGAGACGGAAAATGAACGAGTGAAGGAAGCAGTAAATGGGAGTAATTCTGTCTGGATTGGCCTTCAGTATAATTACAGCCTTATGTGGTTTGATGGTGGACATTCTGATTATGAAAATCAAAATATGTCTAGTAAAGGATGTTTTACATATCTCCCAAAATGTTCCCTGTGTAATTGGACAAAAACTAATAAAAATACCTGTCATGCTCTCTGCTACAGTAAGTTTAGACAACACTTTATGTTTCATAATTCAACATTTCCAGCTCTACCATACTAAATAATCCAACTATTATTTTTTTCTTCTTTAGAGAGCTTCATTCATGTCAGCTCTTATAACATGTCCTGGGAGGAAGCTCTGGATTACTGCAACACTCAGCCGAATACTTCTGGATTACTGCGCATCGAGTCAGAGGATGATCAGATAGAAACGGAGCGAGAGCTAAAAAGACAGAATATCTCAGGGCCAGTGTGGGTGGGGCTTAGACAGAGTCGACTTTTCGGATTCTGGATTTGGTCCAACGGCCACTATGTAGGACACTGGACCAACTGGAAAGAAGGAACTGCACCAGAACATCTGATATCCGAGCACTGCGGGGCCATAGAGAAGGTGAACAGTACATTCAAATGGAGTGATAAAGACTGCAGATCTAAATTTAGAGTTTTATGTGAGGGGAAATAACATACTACTGTACTAACATCTTTCAAGCCATCTTACTTTGCTAAGTGTTTTAGTTTATGCTATATTCTCTTTTGTACTGGCTGTTGTTTCTTTAAAAAAAAAAGAAAAAAAAAAGTAATTAAATTAAAATAAATTAAATAAAAAACAATGTGATGAAATTAAAGTAATTTAATATTAAGCACTTATTGAGCTTAAATAGTTGTGAATTTATTTGTGAATAATTCATTAAGTTTGAATAATTTAAAATTATTTTTGCTTCAGTTTGTCAAATAATAAACACCGTTTTCCAATCCATTTACTCTAAAGTCTTATATCCTTACATCCATTATATGACGTATATATACATACACACACACATACATATATATGTGTATGTATGTATGCATGTATGTATGTATGTATGTATATTATATATATATATATATATATATATATATATATATATATATAATATATATATCAAATATCAATAAATCAAAAAACATCAATAAACAAATAAAATATCAATAAGATTTTTTTTCAAAGTTTAGCATAAATAAATGTGAAATCAAGGATAGAATAGTGCAGTAAACTGGCAAATAAATAAATGAATAAATAAATAGTTTGTAATTTGTGATCAGATATTATTCCCACTGAAAAACAACAAGCAGAGATTATATCACAGATAGAAAAATGAGAATATACTGATCTGCTTGTGAAAGTCTAGTTTGCTTGCTGTTAATTCCTCAGAATGCAGAAAGAAAATCATTTACTTAAAGAAAAAGATACATATTTTTTTCCCATTCAAAAGTAATAAATACAGATAATTTTACAGATATGAAAAAGGCTAAAGAAATATTTAGGGTAAACGTACCCATTAAGCACACTTCCATGTTTGAGCTCAGATTATAAAAAGAAAAAATAATGTATTATCCTACTTGATGTCTTAACCAACTGATATGTTTGTTACTATATATCTCCTGTAATTTCAAGTCAATCAGATGATTGCACACTGAGATATGAGTATTCATGTGTTCACACTGTCTGGCGGCCATTTTGAAAGCTGTCTAAAAACTTTCACCAAAAGAGGAGCCCCTTAAATGTGCATTTTTTTTTTTAGATGTTTAAGCCTTTATTTTGGGTAAATTTCACTATTTATTGTAAAATTAAGAGATTAATGTTCAGACTTTTGCATATTATAACCTGGAACTTGGATGTGGGAAATAATTACATTAGATCCAAAAGAAAGTTTTAGCAACATAGCGCAGATGCTACAGAACACAGTTAGCTGACTAGCTGTATAAGATTGTGTGCTGCGCTAACATATTACTCCACAGGCATAACTGGCTTGTACTTTTAAACCCATAATATTATAAATTGACAGTTTGTTGCTGGTCTGTGGTTTTACAGTGCTGTAATTTTTAAAGATTTCATATTATTTTAAGCTGAGCTTAAAGGGTGATAAACACCGCTTCAGTGTGACATCGGTAAGAAAAAGTATAATTTCATAGATATTGTTAATGATAGTTGTTCATAATAAAATATGTATGAAATTAATACATGACCTAGATTTATTTTGCAAAATATTGTCATTTTAATAAATATTACATGAAATTTATTAAAATTTTTGCTGCTCCAATTAAGCTCAGTGTTCTCTCTTTAAGCTCCTCCACACTGAACATCTATGTAAACGCTTCATAAACAGACTTTAAATATAAACTGATGGTTGTCACTATAAATTAATCTTTATAAAGTGCTTAATAACTAATAAACTAATTAATTTTCACAGCTTTGAGATGACAAAATCTAGACGTAACTATAGTTTATGCATTTTATTAGCATCTTCCGTTTAGCCATCAGAAATCTGTCGTATCTGTCCAGGAAAAATGTGACTAAAGGCTGGAATACACTACACGACTTTTAAAATGTGAACAGATTTTTAAAACACCAGGCATCATACACTAATCACAAGGAAAGCTGGGCATCATACACTAAATGACTGAGGATCACACACTACCAGACTTTGAATTCCTTCCGATCACAACAGACTAACACAGAAACTTGCGCATTGTTGCTAGGAGACACGTGACAAAAGAAAACAAGATGCGTTCTAAAATTGGTTGAAAATATCAAACATGTTTGATCTCCTCCGACTGGATGGAATCATAGTCTGAAGCTAAAAATTGGAGTCTATGACCATCATACACTACGTGATTTTCTATTAGATATGTCAGCTCAAATCTACAGATTTTATTATTATTATTATTATTTTTTTGATTGACTTTGTAGCTTCAAATAAAACATTTTTCAATTATTCTTTAAAAAAGGTTGTTTAAAATAAACAAGAATTTTTTAATAAAACAAGATGTGAGCTTAATGGGAACAGAGGTGTGCTTAAAGGGTACAAAAATGTACCCATTAAGCACAGCCAGACTTTTACATTTAATGATGTATATCTTAATCAAAATGCTTTTGTCATTTAAAATAAAATTAAATATTTTTGTGTGAGAGATTAATATTTTATTGTAAAAGTACTGAAACCAATATCTTGTACACTAAAAATGTGTCAATATAGATTTTGGTCAGCTTAATAGGTATGTTTACCCTATGTTTGTGGAATTTTACACTTTTTCACATCAGGAAAATAGCTCTTTTGTAAATAATGCACATATATAATAAGATTCATATGACTTGCAATAATTTAATTTAAATATAAATGGCACTATCGCAGCTCAAGGACCAGCTAGTTAAACTGGACTGGGTGGTTAGGTAATAAGTAAGAAGGTTTTTGCTCTGAAATACTGCCTTTTGTCTCACAAGGGGTTTTATTTTGAACATAAATCACTGACACCATTTAAAATCACGGCACACCTTTTTCTTGCAAAACAACAAGAGAAAGGTTCTAATTACATTTTGAATAAGTGCCGCTCCAGCCCACAATGATATTTTTTCTTTGACTTAATTGCTAATTTCACAATATCTGCATGAGTAATGACATTTCAGACAAGTCTCAGGGAAAATGGGGGGAGTAGATTGTAAGCGTTCCGGGTCGCAGTCGTGGTTGGAGCTGACATTCCTCAGGGTCCTTGTCTACACTCAGTAGGTGACCTTTCTGACCCCCGGGCAGCATCGAATATGAGCCACAGAGGTCAGCGGAACTAGTGGGCACTTCATTATCAGCCTGTTAGGAGATCTGTTACCATGCCAACCTCTGGTTGACCATCACCAGCGCGGACCCTTGCTGAACTTACTCGATGTGTGGCATTAATTAGAGACATCGTGCATAAACGCAGTTCTGTCGACATTAATGCATTTACTGCATGCTACAGGGAGAGGAAGTGAACTGTATTATGTAATTTTTCACACTGCTAAATTTCTCTGAATTTCTCAGACATGGAGGAGGTCGCATGGTCACATTTCAGTAGGCTGCATTTGTAAAATTTTAAGAAATTGTAAAACACCATTTACAGCTTACCTTTTATGTCTTATGGAAACAATAAAAACTCTTTTGTTCACCAAAGCTGCATTTATTTGATAAAAAAAAAAATGCACTAAAAACTGTAAAATTTGGAAATATTATTATAATTTAAAATAGCTGTTTTCTATTTGAATATATTGTAAAATGTAATTTATTCCTGTGATCAAAGTTGAATTTTCAGCATCATACTCCAGTCTTCCGTGTCACATGATCCTTCACAAATCATTCTAATACGCTGATTCGCTGCTCATTTCTTATTAATACTTTTGTGGAAAACCTTTATATATTTTTTTTTTTCAAGATTTTTTTGATGAATAGAATATTCAAAAGAGTAGTATCTGTTTGATCTTTAATCTCATGTAAGATCATAAATGTATTAATAATAATAATAAAAAAATCTAACTGACCACAAATATTTATATGGTAGTGTATGTAGTTTAAAAAAAGAAAGAAAAAAGAAAGAAAATTCTGACTTTAATTTACAGCTATATTGTTATAGACATGTATGAATTTCTTCTGTGAAACACAAAATAAGAAATAACGAAGAATGTTCAAACTGCTCTTTTCCATGAAATAACAGCATATAATGATACAAAAAAGCACACTAAAAATACTATAAAAATGGTCCTTTATGGGACAGATATAGCATCTACAATATAGCATCTAAATTTAGTCAACAAAATACCTTTTTGGTTGATGAGAAAATGCAAAATTAAACCAAATTTCCAATTCAACAATTACATTCTTTTTAGATATTACTTCTTCAAAAATATAGTTTGTGCTTAATATTTTATTCCAGCTACTTGCCAAAGGCAACATTTCTCATTTTCATTTAGTTTAACTTGACATCGTACTAAAATGACTGAAATTAAAATGAATTTAAAAACTAGTAAATAAATAAATGAAAAAAAATGACAAAAAAAGACAAAAAAAAAAACAACAAATAACTAAAATAACTAAAACTAATGTATGAAAATAACTAAAGCTGCAATAAAAATTAAAAGACAAATTAATAGTGACAAAAACAAAAAGTTGCAATTACACTTTTTTTTTAGATGCTTCTTCTTCTAAAAAAAAAAAAAACCCATTATGTTTGCATTGTTAATATGGTGTTATATTTTTTTTGCATTATATTTTCATCAACAGCCCATTTCCATTTTTGATGATGGAAAAAATAAAAACATTTATCACTGATTTCCTTTTCTCCAACAAACAGATGAAAAATATTGTGTTTTCTGGTGTAAACTCTTTTTTTAAAGCTAAAAAGGCTTGACTGTAATTGAACTTACTTATAACCATGCAGCTTGTAGCAACAGTTTCAAAGTAGCTTCGGCAGCACTGCTAAAACTGAAAAACATATAACACAAGCTGACAGGACGCACTTTAAAATGGGTCGTACATCAGCAACATGTTTCTCCCTTCACGGCTGGTTATTGTAGCGTACATTTAGTTCCTCTCCCAGCCTTATGCTTTATGAATGTGCTGTGAACATCTACCCACTCGACCCTGACAGCTCCGATCAGATCTGCCCTTGTTACCGAGCAAAATCATCCACATCTCGTTTTTCAATCATCCCCACCTTTCTCTATCTCTCAACACCGAGATGAATGAAACATCACACAATGGAACACAGCGAAACGGGTCGAACCGTTCGGCTCAAAGATACCCATTTGGCAGGATCATCAATACACAGGCCAGGAGCACGGGCTCTAACAGACCAAAAGCAGCACCTTCATTAAATCTTCACCGAAATGCGTGACTGACGACATGCCCTCCGTGTTCAAAACGCTCAGCCGATGTGTCAGGACTCGCAGTGAAAAGGCTCTCGGTGCTTTGTAAATGGAGCCGAACCGCATTGCTGTCCCTCGTGTCTGCCATTAGAGGAAAAATCCCGTTAGGCCTGAAAAGTTTTATGTGTGGAAAATTGCCGTGGGTACTCTGAGGATCACATTTGACCAGGCCTGGAGTCATTACGATAACGGGCCACTGCTTTTAAAGCAAAACTAGCTTTTAAAGAAATGAAAGTAGCTGATCATATAATCCCAAAAAGGACGGGAGGTTTGAACATGTCTGCTGACATGCACTCAAACGTTCACAGCAGTATTAAAATCTTCTTCTTTTATTTTCGTTTTTATTTATATATTTTTTTAAATCAGTTACTTAAATATCATTGAGATTCTATAATAGATTTTTTATTATTATGGATTAGTTTTTATTTTTAAATTTTCCATTTTCATTTAAATTTTTAGTTAAAAAAATAAGCAATTTAGTTTTTAATTAATTTTAATTCAGTTTTAGTTATTTTAGTACATTAGCATACATATTTTCAGTTATTTTAGTAATTTTGTTGTGTGTTTTTATCATTTGTATTATTTTTTTATTGATTTTTTTTCTTTTGTTTTGTTTTTTTCCATTTCTATTACAGTCATAGTTGTTTTGTGCATTAATATATAGTTTTATTTATTTTAGTGATTTTTGTTTTGTGTTTTGGCTATTTTTATTGTTAAGGTTTTTTGTTTCATTTTATTTTAGTTTTAGCTTAATTTTAGTACATGAAGTTAAACTAATTTTGTTGTGTGTTTCTGTATTTTTTTTATTGTTTTTATAATTATTATTAATCAAGTTTAACTAAATGAAAATAAATTCAGTTAACATTTACTTTATTTCAAGTAGGTTTTTTTTATGGCTTTTGTTTACTAATAATTAGTTTACTAAATAGTTTTATAATAACCTTGGTGCACAGATGTAAAATACACACTGATGAATATTCTCCATTCATAATTGACATTAATAAAGCAAATTGCTTAGAAAAGAACTGCAGAGCCCTCTAACATCCTTGTGTTGCAAAACATGGATTTTCACGCATTTTCTGGGAAGTGTGTTGATGTCCACTTTGCCAATTGATCAGCAGGGAACTCAAAGGGAGGCTCTGACTTTCTACTGAGATGCTTCTGCATCCTTTGGTCTGCAGCTTGAAAGTGTCACAGTCCGAAGCACCAGACTTAAATCAATAACCCTGAATATTGCCCGAAGGTCAGAAAATACAGAGGGAGGCAGAATTCATCAAGCTACAGGAGACAAAACCGAAGGGATTTTCATAAATTTTGCACATTTTATGGTAAAAGGTCAATGACTCCTCAAGAACAAAAGGTAGTTTTGTCTTTATAATTTATTTTCTCCTCAAGGGCCTTAAGTCTGAATTTTAGTTTTAGTGTAGTGAACACCCACACTGAATCCATACAAACAAACTATTTTCAGATCATTAAAGGAATAATTCACTCAAATATGAAAATTTCCTGACAATTTACTCACCCTCAGGCCATCCAAGATGTAGATGAGTTTGTTTATTCATGGAAACAGATTTGGAGAAATTTAGCATTGCATCACTTGCTCACCAATGCATCCTCTGCAGTGAATGGGTGCCGTCAGAGTGAGAGTCCAAACATCTGCTAAAACCACTCTAGTCTATCAGTTAACATCTTGTGAAGTGAAAAGCTGCATGTTTAAGAAACAAATCCACCATTAAGGTGTTTTAACTTCTGTCCAAAATAAGAGTCCATAATCCATAACACTTCCTCCAGTGAAAAAGTGCATCTCCTATTGTCCTCTCCCATCAAAATCCACCAACATATTTGTTAAGAAATATTTTGGACTGTTTTCACTCATAAACTGTGCTTGATTTGTGTTCTATTGATTCAGATGTTTTCACTCAAGAAAGCAATATTATAGATAGACGATTTTTGCTGGTATAGCTATGGTTTGAATTTAAAAAACATCTTGATGGATTTGTTTCTTACAAACATGTAACTTTTCACTTCACAAGTCATTCACTGATGGACTGTAGTGGTGTCGATTATTGAGATGTTTTTATCAGCTGTCTGGACTCTCATTCTGACGGCACCCATTCACTGCAGAGGATCCATTGGTGAGCAAGTGATGGAATGCTACATTTCTCCAAATCTGATGAAGAAAAACTCATCTACATCTTGGATGCCCTGAGGGTGTACTATTCCTTTTAGAAAATACTCTCAGTTTTCATAACTGTAATGCAAGTTTATGTTTAAAAAGTACTAAATTAAGTATTAAGTATTAATGTATTTATGAATCATTTAATAGGTATTTGTTGTACTGTCTTTAAATGTAATGTTTTTTTTTAATGTTTTCCACCTCACCTAAAATGATGATTTACAGCTTAAATAATGCACACTTTTTGTATAAAAGAATTAGTGTAAGTGCTTTAACAAAAAATAGCAAATTTATAATAATAAATTTAATTTAAAAAAAAAATAAAAAATCTGAATTTGTGCATAGGTTCAGACGGTGACCTCATAAGAAACTTTGCAATATCTCCTTGATATTTCTAAGCTCATAAATCAGAGGCTCCCTACAAAAATGTTCCCACTTTCGCCGAAAAAACCCTCAACCATAACCCTGTACATTCTTCACAGTTTTGCTTGCATGGAGGGAACACGACCGCAGTCGAGCATGACAAACAAGAGCTTCACAAGCGCAGCTCTCTGCCAGCTTTGGGATTTTTGTAGCGTGCGGCCATTTCTCACTGATGCTGTCAAGATGTGAGATTCTGCTTGTGAGCTGCTCCTGTGCCTGCAAGCCCACATACAGCGTGCCTGTGGCTGCCGTGTTGTACTGTTATGAGAGCAGATTGAGAAGACATGACGAGAGGGTTTCATGCTGACATTTTAAGATCGTGATTGACAAGTTTGTTGAGATACACATGTAATATTTCATATAAAAAGACTATGTCACTTGTAATTTTGGGATAAAAGAGTTAAAAGTACCATGCAATTGCACTGTCCACAGCACAAAAAGACCATCTACTGACTTATTCTCAAACAATTAAAACATGACCACCCATATTTACTGAATATTGCCTGAAGGCCAGAAAATATGGAGGGAGAGAGAATTCATCAGGCAATAGGAAACAAAACTGGCAGGATTTGTATAAATTGAGCACATTTTTGCACAAATTTCATATACAAGACATCATTTCACAACTTGCTTGTAAACAGTGTTTGATCTGTGCATATTTCTCTCCTGATTCAGACCAGATGACTTTTTCACCAAAGAAAGCAATATTATCCATAGAGGACTCATATTTAGTTGGAAGCAACAGTTTGAAGTTAAACATGTCTAATGATAGATTTGTTTCTTACGAACATGCAGCTTTTCACTTCACAAGACATTAACTTACAGACTGAAGTGGTGTGAATTACTTGTGGATTATTGTTATGTTTTTATCAGCTGTTTGGGCTCTTATTCTGACGGCACCCATTCACTGCAAGGGATCCATAATGAGCAAGTCATGTCTCCAATGGACAATCTAGAATCAAATTTACCTTTATGTTTTGGGATAAAACAGTGAAATGTACTATGAAAATATACTGTAACCTTCATCCACAGCACAAAAAGACATTAACACAAGCCCACTCATATTTACACGTCAACTCTTGGTGTTTAGCTTGGATCTTCTAGTCACATAAGGTAAAGAGAAAGGATAGATACTGTGATAAGAGTAAAACATGGAAAGTTCGCCAAACCTTATGCTGCTCTTGGTGGTGTAGCACCTACAGCTCTGCAGATCTTTATATATATGCTATGTAAGAAATGAAGATGAGATGGTGCGAACTTTATTGGGCCCAAACAGCAAACCTGCAGCCCCTGTGAAAGCAGACCAAAGCACAGCAGCTCACATGTAAAGTCTTAAAGGCACAGTAACATAAAAATAGTCTAAAGCAGTGGTTCTCAACCACATTCCTGGAGGACCCCCATCACTGCACATTTTGCATGTCTCCTTAATCAAACACACCTGATCCAGGTCAAATGCTCATTAGTAGAGACTCACAGATTTAAAATGGGTGTGTCAGACAAAGGAGACATGCAAAATGTGCAGTGTTGGGGGTCCTCCAGGAATGTGGTTGAGAACCACTGGTCTAAAGGATCAAAGACATGATGAAAAATTTCATGCAAAGAATGTTATTTCTAAGACATATGCATTTACATTTTTAATAATAAAAGTTACTGATGGTTTTCAGTGGTACGATTCTGCATCAGATACCATGTGTGTGTTCATATGCCGTTAAATTCCAAGCGCTCCGATCGTAATTAACCAGATGAAGCACCAGTAATGCTTCCGTCTCAATGGTATTCAGAGAGACAAAATGATTGACAGCTATGACATTTCTGACAGCTCGCTCATCCCAAGTGTGGTGTTTTTCTAAACACTTTGGAGCCATTCATATGTTCACTGTCTTGTACCGAAGCCGAGGGAGAGAAATCATAAAGCTGTGAAAAAATTAAATAAAAATAACAAAACAACAAGACTGAGCAGCGTTAGTGCATTTAAATACTGGTAACACACAAGACTGACATTTTGTAAAGGAAGGCTACAAAAAGGGAAGTTTAAGGTTTTAGATTTGGTTCTGTGTAAAAGAAATGGCATGAAATTACCTGCACATCCGAACACATAATATGACACATTCTGTGCAGTATAAATTTTGTTGTAGACGGTTAAATGAATGCAAGCAAAAAAGACCAATTACAATTGAATATGCAAATAAATAAAGTAGGCCAATAAGAATTCACTATGCAAATATTAGAATGATGTAAATGGTCTTAAATATTAAAACATATTTTTAATCTATAAAAAAGCTAAAGATATCAACGTACCTTTAAAATGAATTCATTCCTGAATATTTTTGAGACGCTAAAGACAGTAAACACAGTGTTTTGCATGGGCTTTTGGAGCTTGTCTCATTCATAAGTGCCTCTTTCATGCAGGTTCCCTGGAGAGATTACGTCTCATAAAACAACTGACAAAATATATTGTATGTTCATATTCGGATGCAATTGTGTTACTATCTGGCAGCTGGAAGTCTGGAGATTAAACTTATTTCCCGCCTCATCCTCCTTTGGGGATGGCCATTCTGGGTCCCGCAAACAATAAAACGGCACTTCTGCTCAAAATTATTCTGTTTTTCACTGCTGCTAAATCTTATTAGGCAAAACTAACACACAAAAATAGCTTTCCACGGGTCGGAAGAGACGCAAAGTTGAGGAAGAAAAACACAGAGAGGAGAAGATAAACTTTTCTGAATTCACAGTTCTCTGCTTGCGAAAACATTTCAACTGGAATAGTTTAAAACCATGAATGTATTTAGAGTATCATAATGGCCTAGTTTTAGTGCACATGAATTTTGGGATTAAAAAGCATGATGCTCATTAATGCATTGTTTTGCATCTCTTGCAATGCGGCAACAGTAAAAAAAAAAATTAAATAAATAAAAATAAAAAATTCCAATGCTGTTTATGCAAAGTTTTGGTTAGAAATCCAAAAAGACAACTACTTAAATAACAAAAGTGGATGCAATCAACCTTTGGTTCAGATCAGTGTTATTTTAGTATTATTGAGATACAATTAGAGTTTTTATAAATATTTTAAATTAGTTTTATATTTTTTCGATTTTTCTTTTTTTTTTCAACTTTTAATAATTTTGTGTTTTTGTCATTTTTATTATTTTTTAGGCCTATATAATTGTTTTTCTATTTTTATTTTTAATTGTAATTAGTTAATTTTGAATTAGTTTTATTAATTTCTATCTATCTATCTATCTATCTATCTATCTATCTATCTATCTATCTAAACTTTCGAACTATTTCAAACTTAAAGCTTTTAAAACTTAAACTTCTTTCTTCTTACACTACTTTAAACTTTAAGTAGTTTTTCCAAACCAATATCAAAGTTTGTTTACAAACATAACTTATCTAGTTTTAGTTATTTTAGTAGGCTACATTAAGTTAAACTAATTGAAAATGAGAAATGTTGTCTTAGCATCTAGTTAAAATAAAATATATTTTTTAACATTTTGTTTTGACTTTTGTTCCTCTTTTGTAAGTCGCTTTGGATAAAAGCACCTGCTAAATGTTGTTTTATCTTGATAACAAAAATGTTTTATTTATCGTTTTAGTTCACAATAATAACCCTGGTTTAGATCAAGCAGTCAAATCAAGTGTGAAAACAGCCTTAGAGAAAGACCAGAGGAGATCAAGGTCTAAAGTCACAACAGCTGTTTGGCTTCCATGGCAACTGCAGATCTCTCCAAAAAGAGGAATTTTTGATTCCTGTCCTTACCTGAGACACATCTGCCTCTGTGCTTCCTGACTGACACATCGAAGAGCAGGCGAGACAGACAGAAGGGGAGAGAGACGGGAGATTGGATGCTCTCGGAAGCACGTTTGTACGGGGGGCAAAGTAATTGAATTAGCTTTCTGGAGATAGCGGGGATTAGAGCTTCAGAAGCGGCTCTGGTCCACGGCGGCGGGGAGAAACGAAAGCCTGAAGCGCTGCGGCACGAGTCTCGCTCAACACCTGCTCTGTCGGTCCACAGAAGCGGGAGGCGGTCGAGCCATAGGCCCTGTGCTGTCAGTCAGGACTCAAGGTCGGTCCACCCAGAACACACATCCTCAGGATATATGCAGACACAGACCAGCACCTGTTCACTGCCTACCTGAAAAAAAACAATCTCAGTACTCATTAAAGTACTGAAAAGTTAAACAACATCCACTTTTTAAGATTATTTCATTATTAGACTGGCAAGTTTAATAGCAGAAATGTGAGGCTTTTAAATCATAAAGCATTTGAATCCTCCGTTACAAAAATATTAATTATTTTAGCTGTAAAATAGATGTATTTCTAATGTAATTCCTTTATGCAAATGTATGTTTGAGTGTGTTATGCAAAAGTTACTGGTTTATCAACTTGATCATCAGGCTTTTGAGGAGCGTTTTTTTTGTTCATATCTCAAACCTCATTGTATTGCATTGCATTATGTGTTTTGAAACTTCATGTAAATGCATGTATATTACATGCAATACATTATTGGAAGATTTAAAGTGACAACTGATATTTATATCCATTTTATGTAAGTATCTGCTTTACTGTTATAAAAATCTCACTGATTTACATTACAAGCTATCAGACGTTCTTACTTTTTGGCCATGTAAATGTCAGCAATTTCAATGTTTTTGCTTTGTTAGGTGTTCTTTCCTCCATATTCTCACTATATCATGTTATATGAGCCACAAAAGCCTCAAAATAAATAAATGAATAAATAACAAAAAACACTAATAGACTTTTTTAGATTTTGTCTAAAGGTTCAAAATAGTTCCATTAAAAAAAAAAAAAAAATATATATATATATATATATATATATATATATATATATATATATATATATATATATATATATATATATATTATATTATTACATATGCCAGTCTTTACATGGTTAACAGGATAACCAAATGATTTTATCACACTAGTCTTATGTTTACATGTATAAGTCTTAAAGCTATACTTTTAAACAAGTGCAGTATTTTAGTGTTTATCTTTGTAAGGGGATCATGCATTTTTTTTTCGCCAATGAATTTACATTACTTTTCAAGTTGTTCATAGTCACTGGATGAAAAATCAATTTTACAGGAATTGAACAAAGAACTATTTCTGGCAGATGAAATAACTACAGTGTAAAATGATGTTTTGACTTTAAAAGATTATTGGAGCATGTTTTACAAGAAATACTATTTCAGTCATTTTACTTTAAAAAATATATATATACTGTATATATATATGTTTAAATCAATGTTGTCATTTCTTTGTAATTGTCTGCAAAATTTACTAGCAATTTTTGAGTGAAAATTGTTTCTACACCAATATATTAAAAAATAAATAAATAAATAAATTCTCCCCCTGTGTAGAAATGGCTTTTTAAGATTTTTTTCTCGGCCCACAAATCTCAGTTCCCTGTTATTTTCAGGTTTTCCATGACCGTGTTAATTTTGCCCTCTTCAATGCCTTGCTCAAGAGACTTTCATTAGAAACACTGTAAACATGAGAGGTATATTTCTGTGGTAACAGAGCCCATTATGAACCTTAAAAATTCCCAAATGAATTAGGATACAGAGCTGCAAAACAGAGTCTGAGTTTTGGCCTAGTGACTGAATATGAATGAGAGCGATGACAAAATGAAAAACAAATCTCACTGTCAAATACACATCTAACAACGCTACACATTTGCAAAACATTCCTTTATTATAAATAAATCTTCTTCATTTTTTGGTATAAAAACTAGCATGCTTCAACCATGGCATTTTACAGCTTCACAACCCCGTGGTTACGGTTCAGTCAGCCAATACAAGACACATCATCTCAGAATGCAGGTTTCTGACAAAGTGGGACAAGAATGAAAAAATCTGCACGACCACAAAAATACAATAACAACAAACATAGTTTGACTCTGGTAGTTTTCATATATTTTCTCTTTTTTTACATCCACATTTCCAAAGTTTACCGTGAACGTCTCCATCTGCAGAATGTTTACACGATTATTTGTGGAAAGTTATTTTTTCATATGACTGCAAGCCTGCACTTTCAGTCTTGTGAGTGAGTGTGTGCATGTACACGTATGTTCATGGCAGGATCGGTAGCTCTTGAACGCAGGATAGCAGTCTCACTGGAAGGTCCCATAAGTCTGTCTCCCATAAGTTTGTCTCCCAGGATGCTGCAGATTTTAGATTGATGCAGAACGATATAAAAATCTCATGCTCAGATGCCTGTTCCAGGTCCATTTGCCAGTCAGCACGTGTCACATGACAGACGTCCTGCTTCAGACAGGGCTCCGCCCACAGAGAGTGTCCCTTTTCAGATGGCATGATTGCTGTAGCTGACGTATGTCGTCTTGGTGGAAGATGCTGCGAGAGGGGAAACACATTAGAGAATCACATTCGCTCTCACTCGACTGCATGTGTAGTACCTGCGCAAGTCAAGTATTTTAGTCAAACCTAAAATGATTTAGTCAAATCATTTTACGGTCACTGCTCATAAAAAACTTCCAAAAGGGGATTTTATAGAATTAGTTCCCTAAATAACCTTTCCATAGACAGAGAAAAATATATATTAAACATACTGAATACAACCTTTAAAAAATCTAAAGAACCTTTTTTCACTATAAAGAAACTTTTGCACAATTAAAAGGTACCATGGATGTTAAACGTTCTTCATGGAACCGTCAATGCCTATAAAGAACCTTTATTTTTAAGAGTGATTAATTCTATTGTTCCAAATTTTGCCTATGCCTCTATCTTACTTCTTAAGAAATTAACAAAAATACTGTAACAAACTAGTGAGATCCTTAAAAGGTATGTGTGTCGCTCAAAGAACAATCTGTTAAAACTAGTCTAGTTGGAGTTTCATTTAGTGGCAGATATTTTCATGGAAACAAGTTTCAATTTGGCTGGTAGTGGTGCTTTCTTGGTGAACGAATCATTGTTTTTGTTCGAATCTTTTTTGAGTAAAAAAAATCATTCATAAATGTAGCAAAAAGGCCAAGAATCAAAAATAAAAAAAGCAAAGAAATCTTTTAAAAGTAGTCTAGTTGGCATATCATTTTAATAAACACTCTTAAATTACTCTTAATAAGTCTGTAGATACATTTTTTTTTAAGAATAATAAGATTTGTTTGGGTTGCAAATGACAAATCTGTTGAGTGAATAATTCAATGATTCAGTCATAACACACAACCGAGCTAACAGGGAACTCAAAACTTTGACTAACGTTCTCTCAAAGTTATGAACAAACATTCTTCCAGTAATGTTAATAGAATAGAATATTTAATAATGTTTTCAAAATGTTAGCACAAAAATCTATATTTATACATTATATAAATGTTATACAACAAAGGTTTTAGTTGGATGTTTGTCTAAAGTTTTTCTTTAAATGTTAAACGCTTCACAATGTTAAGAGAACATTTAAAAGTGAAGCTCCCATAATGTTTGCAATCGATAAAATGGAATGTTGCCTTAATGTTTGCATAACAGAGAAAAAATGTCTTTAAAACATTTTAAAAATTTGGAATGTTCAGAGAACATTCACAAATGATGTTATTATACTGTAATTTAATAGGAATGTTAGCAACACATTCTTAGAACATATTTTTATTAGGTGGCTATTTATTCATTGGCTTAACAATGAAACCTGCATAATTTTTTTGGTGAACAGGTTCATAGGAGTCACTGAAATCATTCAAAATATTCATCACTACTGGTTGAGGGCATTTCCGTACCCTCCTCCAAATCCTTACTTCTTTTATCTTTACTAAATAAAAGTATCACAAAGGCCAAGAATTAAATAAAAACTTGTCTAATTTAGTCAGCAAAAGTTTTGGGTGGTTTTGATACTGATACATGAGTTGCACTTTAATGTTTCATAAGGCAAAGCATCACCCGAAGCACAGAACAAAGTAATTGGCTTGATGACTTAAAATGGGCTTATTTCCCCTCAAAGCCTTGGATCACTTCTGAGTGATTACATTTTCAACACTACATAATCCTGCACTTTGGAGAACAAGAAGAAGAAAAAAAAAAAGAGCCAAAAATTTATCAAGCTGGCAAATAACTCAGCTAGTCGGATATGCTAATCAAACCACGAACATTGATGTCACACTTTATTTTGCCTGTCTACCTCCGGCAAACATCTCAGTGGAAAACTTTTGGTTTTACAACAAGACTTGTGTTTGGTAAAGTCTACTATTTTGTACTAAACAGATGTTCTTCATACAGCAGGAACATTTACTAAACATCTGGAGGAAAAAATGTGACGCTAACAGAGCAGAAACAGAGTGCAACAGTGACCGCAGCAGCCTTGGATTATCAAAGCATATTTCCTAATAATTTTCCACATTAATAAAAGCTTTAAGCCTTAAACCAAACCAGCTGGCTCTGAGATGAATCATAGCATTCGATTCAAAGTAAAAAATTATTTGAAAATCAGAAAAAAAAGACAAATTAACATCTTTTCTGAGCAAATGAATGAACTACTCATCCCATAATGAATAAAGTCAGTCAGTTTTTTGTGTCTTTCCAATACAACTTCTTATTAACATATTAACTAGCGCTAAGTAGGTGGCCTTCTCACCTTAAACATCCAAGTGGTCAAAGTTAAGTATGTCTTGAAAGGTTTATGAAAAGTGCTAAAAAAAAACACCAAAGGGATTTGCACTATTTTGGTCTACATGGCTGAAATACTCACTGTTGGTCTCCATGCTCTCACAAAGCTCAGTCTTCACTTCCCCGTTGGGCCGGTCGCTTCCCTTCTGTACTAGTTTTCCTGACATGGTGGCGGCAGTGACGATTGCTTTGAAGCTGCGCTTGCGTTTGGGCACGTTCTGCTCTGGGTGGAAGATGATGATGTAGACTTTGGGCATGTAGAGCATCCCCAGAGACACAGACGCGCTGAGGCTGAGAGAGATGGTGAGGGTGGTGGTCTGGATGTACATCTGAAAACAACACACATGAGATGGGAAAAGAGAGAGAGTCAAGGTAAGTCAGAGAAGAACCAGATCTGTATGTAGTTCCTTCCTCAGAGTTTGAAGTCTCTCTAGCCATAATAATCAACTGTTTTAAACAGTTTCTGGATGTTTTTAATTTAAAACCGTCAGAACTGTACAGCAGGTCCTGTGAGGCCTAGCTAATGAATAAGTTATACAATAAAGTCAAAAAAAAAAAAAATAAAAAAAAAAAAGTATGGCAAATTGAAGTTTCATACAGATTTATATTATATAGTTAATATCTAACAAATATAATAATTTAATAACAGCAACAACACAATGACATTTAACAAAGAACAAAAAATAAGTTGACAAACATACCAGGAACATTTTTCAAAAATAAGATCTTACATTGGTAAAAAAAAAACAAAAAAAAAAACATAATAATAATAAAATAAAATGCATTGTGACAATTTTCATGATAATTAAGTGCACACCGAAAAATAAATAAATAAAACATTACTGTTATGTGAAAAAAATATTTAAATGGTTGAAGTATTTGTAGTATTTGCTATACTGCCTTTAATTAATTATAATTTAAATGTGAAAATAACAATAAAATAATTGTGCTTTAATGCAAAAAAAGGAATGAATTTATTTATTTATAACAAATAAAACAAATTTATTTATTTATAATAAATCTCAGAAAAATAATGCCAAAGTTTCACCAGAACATAGCTCTGCCTACAAGAGGAGAGAACACACTGGACCATGTTTACACCAACACGCGCGGTGCTTACATAGCTGTGTCCCACCCCCACCCTGGCCATTCAGACCATATCTCTGTGCTGCTAATTCCCACTTACAAACCACTGCAGAACGTGAGAAGCCATCCACCAAAAACATTAGAGTATGGACAGAAGAAGCAAGCTCAGCTCTTCAAGACTACTTTGATTATACCGACTGGGACGTTTTTAAAGATGCTTCTACACACAATGGCTACATCACTGGATTCATCAGTAAATGTGTGGATGATGTGGTGCTTACTAGGACTATTACTGTACAACCCAACCAGCGGCCCTGCCTGAATGCTAAAGTCTATGCACTACTCAAAGCCCGTGACGAAGCCTTTAGACTAGGCGACAAGGTGGCACTCAGGGCAGCCAGGATCAACCTCACCTGTGGCATCAAAGAAGCCAAAAAATCCTATTCCTCTAGAATAAAACAACATTTTAACAGCAATGATCCTCAGAGTATGTGGGAAGGCATCCAATGTGTAACAGACTACAGGCATAAAAACCATCTTGCCTCTACAAACTTCACATCTTTGTCAGACACATTGAATGAGTTGAACTATGCACGATTTGAAGGAACCAACCCCCGGAAAGTGGTCAAGTCTACCCCCCCACCAGGTGACAATGTGCTGTCTGTTTCCTCAAGTGATGTCAGGAAGACCCTCCTCAGGGTGAACCCCCACAAAGCTGCCGGACCAGATGGCATTCCCAGCCGTGTCTTCAAGGAATGTGCCCACCAACTGACTGATGTTTTTACAGACATTTTTAACATCTCTCTTGAGCAGGCGGTCGTCCCAATGTGCTTCAAATCCACCTCCATCACCCCAGTGCCAAAAAACCCCACAGTAACATGCTTAAATGACTATCGCCCTGTTGCACTCACCCCTGTGATCATGAAGTGCTTTGAAAGATTGGTCATGACTCACCTCAAAGCATTTATCCCACCCACTCTGGACCCGCAACAATATGCATACAGACACAACCGCTGCACAGACGATGCCATTGCATTCACAATTCACCAGGCCCTTTCACATCTAGAAAACAAGAACTCATATGTCAGAATGCTGTTCATTGACTTCAGTTCAGCATTTAATACAATCATCCCACAAACACTAATTGAAAAACTGTCTGTACTTGGATTAAGCACATCAATGTGCAACGGGATCCTTGACTTCCTGAGCAACAGACCACAGGTTGTCAGAATAAATACACAAACATCCCAGCCCATTACCCTGAGCACTGGTGCACCACAAGGCCGTGTACTGAGTCCACTGTTATACACCTTGCTGAATCATGACTGCATTGCTAAACACCAAAGCAACAGCATTGTAAAATTCGCAGATGATACCACAGTTGTGGGGCTCATCAGCAATGATGATGAGACAGCATACAGGGATGAAGTGAACCAACTCATAGCCTGGTGTGACTACAACAATCTCTCTTTGAATGTCAACAAGACAAAAGAGATGATTTTTGACTTCAGACGCAACAAAGCCCAACACCAGCCATTATCCATCAATGGCACTGAGGTTGAAACAACACAAAACTTCAAATTCCTGGGATTGCACATCTTCAACGACCTCACATGGTCACTAAACACATCCTCCTTAGTAAAGAAGGCTCAACAATCCCTATATTTTCTGAGAAGGCTGAAGAAAGCAGGCATGACCCCCTCTATCCTCATGACTTTCTACAGATGTGTCATTGAGAGTGTACTAACCAGCTGTATCACAGTTTGGTATGGAAATTGCTCAGCTTCTGACAGGAAAGCCCTACAACAGATAGTGAAGACGGCACAGCACATCACCAGGACCTGTCTTCCTGTCATCGAAGATATCTACAGCACCAGGTGTGTGAAGAGGGCAACCTCCATCATGAAGGATCCTTCTCACCCTTCCCATACCTTGTTCATGCCTCTCCCATCTGGACGGAGACCGAGAAGCATTCAGACCAGAACTTCCAGACTCAAAAACAGTTTCTTCCCACAAACAATCACTTCTCAACAACTAGTCTGATGTGCAACTATATCTCACCCCAGGAATTAAAAAACTATTTTTTACAGTATGTGTGTATTTGCTATTCACCAGGCATCTTGAGTTTGGCAAGGTTTCACAGAAACCCTGAGACCTCCACACACACACACACACACACACACACACATCAAGACTTCTCAGATGCTGTAAGCATAATTAGCGGCTGATAAGGACACATGCTCACACTCAGAGACAGATTTACAACTTTCCTTAATTAGAATTTAAAAATGATGAAAGCTCTTACTCAATTAACAGACATGAGCACACACAACACACTCGGTCCTGTGAACACACACACACACACACACACACACAGGCGAACAGAAGAAGAATCCTCAAAGACTAAGCACTCATGTGTATCTTTGTCTCCAGCAGGGGGTAAAAATCACAAAGAACGACTGCTAGCAGATGGCGAGACAAGCTTGAGTCCAAACGCACAGTGAAACCAGAGAGAGATAATAGCAAGTGTGCTAATGTAGAAGTGTAATGAAAAACATCGGTCAGAGAACGGCTCCAGCCACCCGCTGATCTGTAACGGCACTGGACTGGATGGCATTGGTGGGTGTGCTAACGTGTTCAGAGCAGAGATCAGTGCGGTTTTGAAGACAGTCCACTGGGGTGAATGCTTAGTGACATTTACAGAGTGAACAGAAACAGGCTGGAGGAGCGAGATCCTAAAATATGAGCTGCCAAACGGGAAGGAGACATGCTAAGTATTCATTCGACACTAGATAAGGTCTAATACAGAAAGTAAACTTACCTAGTGAGCTACTAACTACGTAGGGACTTATAAGTGAAATCAAATCAAAAAATGAAATTACCTGATGAATAAAGAAAATAAAAACTATTCATGAATAGAGCAAATTATATATGCTTTTTTTAAAATCTAAAATTGCTAAAAGTTTTCTTTTAGGGGTACAGTTTGGCCTATAGTATTTACAATACTTAAAAAAAAAAAAAATCATTAATACTTTCTATTTCAAATAAATGCTGTTCTTTTGAACTTTATATTCATCAAATATTCCTGACAATAAAATATGTATTAACTGTTTTCAATATTGACAATAATAACAAATGCTATTTGAGCAGCAAATCAGCATATTAGAATGATTTCTGCAGGAACATGTGACACTGAAGACTGGAGTAATGATGCTGAAAATTCAGCTTTGCATCACAGGAATAAATTACATGTTAAAATATTTTCGAATAGAAAACAGTTTAATTTGTAATAATATTTCACAATTTTCCTGCTTTTACTGTGTTTTTGATCAAATAAATACAGCCTTGATGAGCATAAAAGACACATTTCACCTCAAAAAAAAAAAAGAAAAAGAAAAAAGAAAAAACATTTTTGATAAACATATTTATTTTTTTTTAAAGTTAAGTAAATGTGTTTATCATCCTGACACACACACACACACACACACATACCACAGAACAACTCAAACACTGAGTCGGTTTCTAAGGTCAGAAATTGCAGGTAATCACCTGAGACTGGCTGCGCCGAAATCGATCCAAAGAGGTCTGACACAGATTGGAGATTTTCCATTAAAAGCTACATATAAGCTCAGTGTTAATTTGCCTCTAGATCAAAGACATCACTTCAGACTAACAACCTTCCCGTTAATACCATTCAGAGGAAACACTGCTTCATTATATATAATCACCAAACTTCTGAGTTCTCACCAACTTCAGCTTTAAACGTCTGCTTTTTTGGGGAACATCTATAGAATACATGACAACTCTGATGCTATTTGCCATCATCTTCCACTCCGCGGGAATATAATGTATCGATCTGTGCGACTGTGCTGTATTATGACCAGGGTCTCTGGCAGAAACCCCACATATCAGTGGCTTATGCTGTTAGAACTTAATACTCCCATAAACCCTCAGGATCTAGACAGAACTTTAAAAACACAGTCACTGAACCAGAGAGATTTCAAAGCTCAATAGAAGTTTTATTTTTTTTTATCTTTCTTCATTTAAATTTTACTTAATTTTTAGTGTTTTGTTGTGTTTTTGTCATTTTTTTAAATATAGTTTTATTAATTTCTATTTCTGTTTCAGTTTTATTTTAGCACATCAAAACAAACTAAATTCTAGTTTATTTATTGAAGTTTTAAGATCTATGTTTTCACAATAGCCATTTTTATATTGTACAATGTTTTACTATATTTTACAGATTGACTGAATTTAATTCATTAAATTAAATATTACACTTATTTTGTTACCAAAAGTTGATTTATACTGTTTTTTTATTTGTGCCAGAAATAGTCATTATGTGCTATCAACTATTATAGTTAACCATAATAACCCTGATTTCTTCAAATATTTTGTTTAAATAAAAACAATAGAAATAGTTTTTAAATTAAATAATTTATTTATTGAAGTTTTATTGTTACGATAAATTTATTTATTGAAGTTTTATTGTTACGATAAATGTCTTCGAAATGATTTTTATAGCATACAATGTTTTATTTATTAAACTGTATTTATTTATAAAATTTCATTCATTATTAGTCATTTTTTGTTCTCAACCATGACTTCATGACTATTTCTGGCCTTTTTTTTTTTTTTTTTTTTGTGCTGTACCTCTAAGAAAAACTCAAACATAGGCGTGTTAACAGCGGAAGTCAATTTGTTTAAAGTTCAGTCATTTTCGCAGCTATTTTGGATCTGGGCAGGAGGTTTAGAGCTTTAAAAGTTTCAGTAAAATACATCAAACTCTTTCAATCAATGTAAATTTGATTCCTCGTGATATGACCCCCCTAAGCTCTTAAAGATAGAATAATAATAGAAAATCCCTGCCAAATAGAGGTTAAATCAAATCTCAAAAGGTTTTTAAAACATTTTTCCAGCGGGTTTAGTAGAATTAGCCATATATAAGTCAGAGGAACAATTAAAACAAAAATCACACCAGGACGTTGTGAATTTCTGAAGTACTGCAGTAACAGAGGCTAAGCAGATATGACTGAATGAATGAACGCCGTCACGCTGAGCACTTCATCACATGTCGATTACACAGAGGTTTCCCGGGAACTCTTGAGGTCTGAAGTTAAACAGATGATTGTAGCATACAGGGCTGTATTTAAAGTCTAAATTACACTTCTCTTTAATGCATTTCAGAGCCAGAGCCAAATAAAATGGTGTAACTACTCCAATTAACCCTGCAGGTATCCTGATATACACATACACATTTTCACACATGATCAGAGCTGTAAAGTGAGGAAGAAAGCTGTAGTGGTCACTAGATTGTAGATGCATTGCTGTCTATATAAGTGATTGATTTGGAACAGAGTTTGCCACTGGCATGTTGTATTATACACAATACTATAATATAATATATCTGTTCACTCAAAATGCAACAAAATATGCAATAAAAACAAATATCAAATTCTTAAACATAAAACATTTTTATTTATTTGTTTGTTTGTTTGTTTGTTTGTTTGTATATATACAACTAGAGAAAAAAGTTAATCTTCATAATCTTTAATCAAAATATAATAATTTATTAAAATTACTTATAATTATTTTACATACTATATTTTACAGTGTCCTTGTTGTATGTTAAGTGCACTTACTACATTAATAAAAGTAAATTATGTATAATTGCATGCAGCTAATTACCTGCATGTAATATTTCTTGTATTTAAAACAAAATATATTATAATTTGCCTGACATCCATCCATCTGAACACCAAATATGCAACAAAAAAGTAACATACAGTGTAATGTTTTATTATTATTTATTTTTATATTAAATATCTTTTTAAAAATGAGACAATGTTCGCATACCTCACATACGTCCATGATGTAATGTATTTGAAGGTGAAACAGACTTTGAAATGAGACAAAAATAATAATATTATATAAACTAATAAGGTTACACTTTATTTCAAAGTTTTCATGTTTCAGTACAATATATATTTAATATTTATAAACAATATACTTACTACAGGGTTAGGGTTTGGTTTAGAGTTAGTTTCATACATAATTACTGTTATTACTACAGTAGGTACCTGTAACATGTTAAAAGGACATTGTAAATTAAAGTGTAACCAAAAATAATAAATAATGTACTTAAGTAAATTATTATATTTTAATTAAAGATTAAGAAGATAATATTATTATTATTATTATTTTTTCTGATTTACACTTACATTCATTTATTCTAAATCTTTGTTATAACATGGCCTGATAATAATAAGAAGAATGTGTATTAAAAACATCCAGTTTTCTTAAAAATTCTGTTCAGATAGGCATCTCCCGAGCTTTTGGATCAGAGCTTGTGTGTTATGGTTACTGGCGAGGAGGTCTTGTTGCCTTATTGCTGATCTGTTTCCTTTGCGCCCACCCAGATAGAACAACGGATCGCAATAAAATCTGAATTACTGTTGCCGCATGATCTGATAGCGAAACACACGCACACACAGAGCTCACGTTGTGCTCTGTCTCCAGAAATGACCTGCGCAGTGTCAGTCATTCCTCTGCCTGCCAATTCCCCTGGTGTTTCATGAAGCCTCTCAATGCCCTCGTGTCACTCTTAATTAGTTTTGAAGAATCCTCGTACAGAAGCAGCCAGCAGACTATCAGCCTGGACTTCTAATAGTTCTCCGTTTCCAAAGCCTGCGGCTCACAGAACTCATTTGAACAGGTTTGTAAAGGCTATTTCTCAGGTGACGGCACATGTTATTTTCTGGGCCAGAGAGCACAACCCCATGTGTTGGAGGGTGGGCAAACGGGGAATTTTGGGGTAGTAAATGTAAACTTCATTCAAAAACAGATTATAGAACTACAGTATTCCTCACTTTCTGCCCAAAATTATATTTCACTCAACAGGCAACATACAGCAAACATCCCATGCAACCCAGCTGAGCGTAATCCAACTAATACTAAAATTAAACCACAAAAAAAGCATTTTTGTTGCTTGAAATAGAATAAACGTTAACTGAAATACAGTAAAACAGTTAGTTGCCAAGGCAACATTTCTCACTGTCTCACTGTTTAACTTGACGTAAGAAAAACAAAACTAGATAAATAAAATAAAATGTATCAATAAAAATGAATAAAAACTATATAGACAAATTAAAATGCTAATACTAATACTTTTACTAAAATTAAAGTCCTACAGATCCTAAATATTAACAAAAACCATAATAATATATTAAAAATAAAATATTTACGGTATTGAGAAAAAAATACAGGTGTGCGGAGAACATCACCTGCGCATGCGCATGTCTTTCCCTCTCGTCCGCCAGAAGAATCACAGTCAGCAGAGAAAATGTCAGAGAGAGGGAAATGAGGCTGATGGAAGGTAAATTTAGATATCCCAAAACATTCAGTTGTTCCTTATAACTTTAAGTATCTCTATAGCAATTCTTTAACCAAAAGATCAATCTTTTAGTCTATGCTGTTTTCATTTGATGCGTGAATAAGCTTCTCTAAACATTTTAGTAGCGCGCCTCCCATCCAATAATCGCAATAAGCTTTGTGCTTTGTTACTTATAATTAGAACCAAAGTCTCAGCTTTAGAAATCTGTTAATTTTATCACAACATCCAGGCATATGCACACATAGACATCAAAGGGGGCTTGAGCACCTGCCCTTTTTCTTCCTCAAGAGAAAGTGCCCTTTTTTCTGGGGAGTGTTTTATTTATGTATTTATTTAAATAAATTAATATATGTATATATGTGTGCGTGTGTGTGTGTGTGTTTCTGTTTGCACAGCTTTCCCTGTCTAATAAAAAATCAAAATATCAGGTCGGGTCGGGAAATGTTGAGACTTTCTCCCCTCCGCGTCTCGGCGCAGTACAGCAGTGTAGCACACATTGATCGGCACATGCCCATCACAGACAGGCAGAGAGCCTCCCTCCCTCTCCAGTTGTGTTTGTCTTGCTGTGGAGGTGAGTGGTGATGAACAACAGACTAAGCTACCCGTGCCTCGAATTTACAGCTAATTATCCAAAAGACAAAAGGCAATTATAGTTACTATGTCTTGCTAACATCCATGACTCATGAGAGAGCTACCATGTAAGTTAGCTAAAGTTTAGCTGAGGCAATAGGAAGTCTAGTAGGTTAGACCAGTGTGCGTTCTTTCACTGCATGATTCAGTTTATTAAAATGCATTTAGAATGATCACAAAATTCAAGATATGGGGGCAGAAATGTATATATTTTTATATAGTTAATCAGTATCAGTTAATCAGTAGACTGACGTTTTTTTTTCCACCAAAAATCAGCATGATTACAAATGTGATATTGATTTTATACAGCAGTTCAATAAACAAGAATTTAATATTAAGACACTTACGTTTTAGACACAATATTGACTGATTTTGCTCTATTTCACCAACAAATATAATTCCAATTTGTGTCTCTCAGCAACATGACGCTGTTTCGTTCCTGAATTAATCAAGCGTTTAAATGATTCGGTTTAGCCACAATGACTCACTTATTAACAGTGACTTACTGCCACCTACTGACAGTTTTAATTTCACATTTAAAGTATCTTTTCATTTTTTTTAAATAATTTCAAATATCAGTATTCAGCGTTTTATGTTTAAAATATCAAAACAGTATTAATGCATTTGTAACTGTAAGTTAACATTCATGTCCTGCATTAAACAATGTAAATGCATCTAAATGCCCTTTCTAATGCAGCTTCTGTGTTTTCTCTGCATTGCAAAGATTAATTTTGTCAATACTGATTTAATTTGCTTGGTAACAGCCCAAATGACTTATTGTTCTAATTGACTGTTTAAGAATTTGGCTGAAAAGATGATGAACACCTCTAGAACAAATGGCTTTATAACGGTAAAAATGCCCATAAAAGGTAAAAATTAATTTAAACTTATTGGAAATGATTAATTTCTATCACTGCTGTGAACTGATCACCACATAGAATATGGAGAATATCAAAAACTTTAGGAGTCAGCTGTCCACGGTAGTCCTTAAGATATCAGCACAATAACACACTCAGAAAAATATCATCATGATATTTTCATTATCATTATCAATAAAATCCCAGAAAATATAGAAATATATTTTTTGTCAATATCGCACACCCCTAATATATTTAACGTTTTGTTTAGAAAAAAATTTAAACAAATATGAGAAGTTCCCTATTTTCCACTTGAGCCCCTGCCCCTCAAAATGTCTGTGCACGTCCCTGACGACATCCAAACAATAAATGCCATTTTGGCGCTCTTTAATGTGGCGTGACAGATTGCTATATTCAAGTGGCGCGAATCGTCTCTTCCTCTTTATTAAAAAATTATAGCGTGAAATAAACATGAATGATCATCAGAGGGTATATTATGAAAAATACAGCACATCTTATGGATATGTATTACCTCTCATGTAATTGCCAAACCAGTGTTTCAGTCATGTAAATGTGTAAATAAATCATTTAATAAAACACTTCATGTTATATTTACCTCAGGAAAGTTGTCCAATGTTAATTATTTATGAATGTCATCAGTCATTATGTTTATATGAAAAATAGCAATTTAAATAGTTGTACTGTAGGTTATACAGCATTTTTTATTTGAGTGTGAACGTTATAGGCTATAATAAGCAGTAGTTAAGTATAAAATGAATATAATCAGTTTGGAGTATTATGTAAATAATTGTAATTGTAATATTATATTCATGAAAAAAGTAGAGGGTTCCCTGTATGGTTTACAGCCACAGTTGATTTTTTTTCCAATGAGAGATTCTTTCCTTAAGAAAAATTTACATGTACCTGAAATATTCACATACAGCCCGAATTCCAGAAATGTTGGGACGTTTTTTAAATTTGAATAAAATGAAAACTAAGAGAATTTCAAATCACATGAGCCAATATTTTATTCACAATTGAACATAGATAACATAACAAATTTTTGAACTGAGAAATTTTACAATTTTATGCACAAAATAAGCTCATTTCAAATTTGATGCCTGCTACAAGTCTCAAAATAGTTGGGAGGGGGCATGTTTACCATGGTGTAGCATCTCCTCTTCTTTTCAAAACAGTTTGAAGACGCCTGGGCATCGAGGTTATGAGTTTCTGGAGTTTTGGTTTTGTAATTTGGTCCCATTCTTGCCTGATATAGGTTTCTAGCTGCTGAAGAGTTCGTGGTCGTCTTTGATGTATTTTTCATTTAATGATGCACCAAATGTTCTCTATAGGTGAAAGATGTGGACTGCAGGCAGGCCAATTCAGCACCGGACTCTTCTACTATGAAGCCATGCTATTATAATAGCTGCAGTATGTGGTTTTGCATTGTCCTGCTGAAATATACAAGGCCTTCCCTGAAATAGATGTCATCTGGATATACCGTCGTCTTTATATACCTTTCAGCTTTCACAGTGTCTTCCAAAACATGCAAGCTGCCCATACTGTATGCATTTATGCACTCCCATGCCATCAGAGATGCTGGCTTTTGAACTGAACGCTGATGACATGCTGGAAGGTCTCCCTCTTCTTTAGCCCAGAGGACACGGCGTCCGTGATTTCCAAAAAGAATGTCAAATTTGGACTCGTTTGACCATAGAACACTTTTCCACTTTGAAACAGTCCATTTTAAATGAGCCTTGGCCCATAGGACACGACGGTGATTCTGGACCATGTTCACATGTGGCTTCCTTTTTGCATGATAGAGCTTTAGTTGGCATCTGCAGATGGCACGGCGGATTGTGTTTACCGTCAGTGGTTTCTGGAAATATTCCTGGGCCCATTTAGTAATGTCAATGACAGAATCATGCCGATGAGTGATGCAGTGTCGTCTGAGGGCCCGAAGACCACAGGCATCCAACAAAGGTCTTCGGCCTTGTCCCTTACGCACAGAGATTTCTCCAGTTTCTCTGAATCTTTTGATGATGTTATGCACTGTAGATGATGAGATTTGCAAAGCCTTTGCAATTTGACGTTGAGCAACATTGTTTTTAAAGTATTCCACACTCTTTTTACGCACTCTTTCACAGATTGGAGAGCCTCTGCCCATCTTTACTTCTAAGAGACTCTGCCTCTCTAAGACATCCCTTTTATAGCTAATCATGTTACAGACCTGATGTCAATTAACTTAATTAGTTGCTAGATGTTGTCCCAGCTGAATCTTTTCAAAATTTCGTGCTTTTTCAGCCCTTTGTTGCCCCCGTGCCAACTTTTCTGAGACCTATAGCAGGCATCAAATTTGAAATGAGCTCATTTAGTGGATAAAAGTGAACAATTTCTCTGTTTAAACATTTGTTATGTTCTCTATGTTCTATTGTGAATAATTTATAGGCTCATGTGATTTGAAAGTCTTTTAGTTTTCATTTTATTCAAATTTAAAAAACATCTCAACATTTCCAGGTTCGGATTCGGGTTGTATTAATTAATATCAAATCACATAGTGTGATACTGTATACTGTGAAATTGTGATATTTTCTGAGACGGTTATGAAAATCCTGCAACCCTAACGCGCATTTACTAAATCTGCATGACTGATGATCTCTTGTATCTCGAAGCAGTAGAACATTTATTTTAACTGCATGCAGCATATGTGCATGTGTCTAACAAGTTCACGCTTTTCATCTGAAACGCAAACTTTGTGTGACAGATGTCTGAGGGCAACCAAGTTAACTTGCTCATGGCATGCACAGGTACAAAAAATATTTTCTCTTTTTTTTTTTGTTTCCTCAGAAACTCTAGTGGATTCACACTTTAACACCATCATGGAGAAAAAAAAAAAAAAACAGCAACTTGAAAACATCTGGTCACCATAACCAGGTGTGTAAGATTTCCTGCAGTCATTCATTTGAATAAATTAAAACAGGAAACTTTTCTCTTGCTCAGTTGTTATGTCACTAAACTCCAACTAAAGGCCAACTCAGCGCTCAATTAAATCAAATTTCAGAGAAAAAGTCTGACATGAGGTGGAATTAATGTTCATAACAGATTTGCATCAGAGCGGAAGCTCTCTAAACTGTTTGTGAATCTTTGTCGGAAGAAATTAACTTCACAGGAAAGTTCAACCACCACTTAAAACTTTTAAATCAACATGAAATTGCGTTCACGACCCATTTAACTTAAGTAATACTTGTTTTTTAGTGGAAGAGAATATTATGCAAGTAAAATATCTATTTAAATCAGCCATATATTTTTATGTGACTATCATGTGAACATTAATTAATGGTCCAGAGTAGTGAGAAAAACTTGTGGATTATTGTGATGTTTATATCAGCTGTTTGGACTCTCATTCTAACGGCACCCATTTACTACAGAAGATCCAAGTGAGCAAGCGATGGAATGCTACATTTCTCCAAATCTGCTCTGGTGAGGAAACAAACTCATCTACATCTTGGATGGCTTGAGGGTGAGTAAATGTTCAGCATATTTTCATTTAAGCGATTCCTTTAACTCAACACAGTCTCACTCTCAACTCCTCACATATTTACTGTTGGTCAGGACACTTTGGCGTCACTTTTTTGACGCACAGGGTACCCCTTTAGCGTAATTTTTCGACATGCAGGGTCCTCCATTGCTTTAAATAAGAAACCCTTAGCGTCAATATGCCGACGCAAAAGGCTTATCGTCATGATTAAATTATATATTGGGCAATAATATTGCCATTATTGCATATATGTTGGGGTGTGATTTTTCAATGTAAACAGTCACAACAGTTTTATTTATATTACACTATTTACACATTTATGAGCAGGTAACCCAACCCCTGCCCCTAAACCTACCATTTGTCAATAAAACACAAGATATAGCAGGCAGATACAACTACCGTCATAATTTATTCAAAAAATAATATATATTAATATTCCAAGTCTTTCGAGGCAAAATGATTGATTTATGAGAGGAACAGACGCGATCGCTGTCTCCGTCCGTTGTAAAGCTCTTCCTGTGTGCTGTCTCTGTGCGCACATTCAAAAAATGCCGCCAGAAGAAGCCTTACGTCAGCCATTGGCTCTTGTGTGTCTCGTGACCGATTGCGTCATGCTATGGGAGTATCTTTTTGAATGAGATGTGATGTGTGGGGGGTTGAATTTCCTTGATTTCTCTTCTTTGAACAACACTTTCAAAATTAATTGGATTAGGCAGTTTTTGTGTAATCCAAACTCAATCTGGAATTTTATCCTCAATTACTTCTTTTCCAAATTAGGTGGTCTCCCTTTCTTATTAATTTGTAGCTATAATATTGCTAGAATCCCTTACAATTTATCTAAATTTCATAAATAGGCATTAATTGCATGGTCATTAATCTTTAAGCACAATTTCTCCCCTCACCGGTACTTTATTTGGAATGATCAAGACATTGTATATAAGAGAAAATCTTTGTTTTTTAGTAATTGGTTTGAGAAAAACATTTTGATTGTTTCCCAGTTATTTAACTCAGAAGGTCTTATTTTAAGTTACGAAGATTTCTTATGTAAATTTGATTTTCCAGTAACTCCCAAAGAATTCTCCATTGTCATGGACGCTATTCCTAAAGGAGTTGTCATGCTTTTAAGGGACTCTGTTAGATCACCCAGTACTTTACCTATTTCTTTGGACCTATTTGAAATCCCAGTAGGAAAACTGTGCTTTTTGTCACATCCTTCAACACGTAACTATAAGATTAGATCGCTCTTTCAAAAGGAGCTTGTAACAACTCCATATGTGGTGTCTTATTGGAAGAATGTTGTTGATCATATTGATTGGAAAAAAGTATGGACTCTGTCTTCGAAATACATAACTAACAAGGTCAGAGAAATCTCATTCAAATTGTTACACAGATTTTACCCAGCTAAAGTGTTTCTGAAAAGGTTTAAATCAGACATAGATACAAGCTGTTCTTTTTGTGATGACCCTAATGAAACGGTTATGCATATTTTCTGGGATTGTCCTCACACACAGCTATTTTGGATTTAATTCTCTAATGTTATCAATCACAATGTGCTCCAGGGTTTCTCTTTGCTTTTTAAGGATGTACTGTTTGGCTTCTTTAATAAACAAAAAGATAAAATTAATGAATATTTTATTATTAACCTATTATTATTTCTTGCGAAATTTCATATTCACCGCAGTAAATTCTCTCATCAAAATCCTTTATTTATTGTTTTTAAAAAAGAGGTTCAACAGTATATCCAAACTATTTCATCTTCCAAGAATCTTAAAGTTCTTAAAACAGTTAATTTATTTCATCTTTTTAATTTATTCTGTTAAAGCTTTCGTTTTATATTACTAATTTATTGTTACATACGTATATATAAATGGTGCTTTGCATGTAATGTCACCTCTTTGTTCGTAAAGTTGATATTTTTTGTACTTGTATCTTTGGTACCTTGTCATTAATAAAAAAATAAAAATAAAAAAAAATGAGATGTGAGCGCGTT
Organism: Spinibarbus caldwelli; assembly: GCA_039654775.1. Lineage (NCBI taxonomy): Eukaryota > Metazoa > Chordata > Actinopteri > Cypriniformes > Cyprinidae > Spinibarbus > Spinibarbus caldwelli. The sequence goes on along the minus strand of CM077229.1, from coordinate 3,690,598 downwards.
AACAAAGCGGGATCATTTTAAGCGATTGAAACCTTATGTTTTACTCTCTTCTTCACATAAAGATATCGTATGGCTTCAGAAGACTTGGAATGCAACACGACATGTTTGTAATGCTTTTATACTGCTTGTTTATGGGGTTTTTTTTTGCAATAAATACCTGTGACTGTACTTTTATTTGCCTGTTACGTGTTTTATATTGTTCAGAAGTGGGTAGGTTTAGGGTAGGGTTTGGGTTACGTGCTCCAATGAAAGTATAAATTTATATCAAATTATTTATATTTAATACAAATGCATGAAAACCATTAAATTAAGACAAACAACTGAAAACAATGGAGGACCCTGTGCTTCGAAAAATGACGCTAAAGGGGTACCTTGAGTGTCAAAAAGCGACGGCAAGGGGTCCTGACCAAGCGTCAATATATGACGAGTTGGGAGTGAGACTGTGTTGTTTAACTTTATACTGTTAGCTGAGTACCCAAACATTACAGCAATTTGTTAACCTGCAGTGGTTTAATCTCATTGAGTATCAATGCATCTTCAGAAGTTAGTTGTAGATAGCACTAGGTTGTACAGTAGACACTCAATAGAGTTATGCACAGGCTCACAGCAGCGATTAGCAGCTGACACTCCTGTTCAGGTGTGTTATCAGAGTGATGGAAGTGAGGCTGACATCCATCTGTTCACCCAATCACACAGCATGAAGTTAAGCGACAATTAATCAAGCAGGATTAGTCACACATATGCTGGTGCGCTACCTACCCAATGAAACACACTCAACATACGCTAAACCTAAACACTGACCGCCCAGGTAAAGGTCAGTGTTATTAAAGATATTGCTGTCAGTCTGTGCACATTTACCCCATCAAATATGAGCACATGCTCTAAAGAAACAACCTGAATGTGTTATTCATGAAATCGTACATGGTTGTCACAAAATGGTGACGGGGAAAGAGGAAATGTGTGAAAACCCTAGTGAATTTATTTGTCTTTGATCACAGAATTCTCAACCCAAAGATTTAGAGATTAGATTAGGAAGAGAAAAACTCTTTTTAACAATTTCTTAGTTCTCTACATAAGTGTTAGACTGTGCCATGAACAAGCACAATGCAATAAAGCAATAAAGTGACAAGTGATGACATCTTATATGTATATGTATGTAAATTAAAACTTATTCTAAAATCTCTGGCTCCTTACCAAATGCAAACACAGCAAGCAATGGGACATTGACAATTGTCTCTATTTCTGCAGTGTTATACTGGACACACACACACACACTACCGTTAAAAAGTAAAAAAACAAAAACAAAAAAAAAACATCCGTTTCCATCAAAATTTTAATCAGCACAACTGTTTTCAACATTGATATTATGAAATGTTTCTTAAATCAGCATATTAAATGATTTCTGAAGGATCATGTGACACTGAAGACTGGAGTGATAATGCTGAAAATTCAGCTTTGCATCACAGAAATTAATTATATTTTTTACAGTATATTCAAATTAAAAACAGTTATTATAAATTGTATTATTTTCCCCCACAAATTTACTGTTTTTATTGTATTTTTGATGAAATAAATGCAGTCTTGGGGAGCATAGGAGACTTTCAAAAACATTTAAATATCTTACCAACCCCAAATGTTTGAATGTTGTATATGATCATGCAACTTAATTGGCAATACAAATATCTTCAAAATCCGCTCAAAAATATGAGGGCATGTCTGAATGTTCATGACTCTTCTGAGTGACACAGTATCCAAAGAAAATCCGTTCAGCCACCTGATATAAATTACAGCTGTCGAACCACTGAATGCTGTCAGACAGAGTACTTGAACACAGACAGTGTCTTTAATGCTAACATCTATTTATATGCCTATCATTTATATGCCTAACATCCTGCCATGATCAGCATCACTACTCCAGTGGCTTAGTGTAATTTTTCCTGTTCAATAAACATTCATTTGGCTAATTGACCACAAGAAAAAAAAATCAATGTGTTTTAATGTGTGATGTGGAAACTGTGTGAGTGTGAATGAGAGAGTTATACGCAAACATCACTTTAGCAATGATTTCCTGTGCGCTGCCAACACATTTCAGTGGCTGTTTTTAAACCGTGCTTCTTAAAGCTTCCGTTATTTCTGGATGCCTTTGACGGCTTTTCATGTGATTTGGTTGTGTTTTAATGAGAAAACTATGGAATCCTTCAAAAGCATTCATTGTTTTACTGATAATTCATAAATGCACATTATTTAAAACTAAAAAATGTAAGTGTTTATAATCTTTCATCAAAATCTAATAACCTGCTGTGCTGCTATAATGACTTTCAGCTGACATCAACGTCCTTCATATTTTTCAAACCCTGCAAACACCTGGTGCCAGTCAGGCATGTAACACTTTTCTTTATCTAATAAATTAAAGCTATATTTTTTCTTGTTGAATACTCAGTTTCACTTGGAAATCAATCCAGAAAGATTATTTGCATGTAATATACAAACACAAAGTGAAATATTTGAACAGAAAAGCTGTACATGTACCAACATGTTAGATTAAATGTTACATTACATTATGCAACTGTCAGGATCATGGACCTGTTTTGCCCCGTTTCTGTTCCTGTTTTCCCTTATTTGGTCATGTTCCTGTCCTCGTTTAGTTTAATTAGTCATCCTGTGCACCTGTTTTCCTCCCAATTTAGCTCGTTACCCCATGTATTTAAGTCTTAGTCTGTGTTTTCCTCCTTGGTCGGGTCTACTAGTGATGTTCGTGCGTCATTCCTCGTTCCAAGTGTGGATTTACCGAGTGTGTTGGATTGAATTAAAGACTGTTTTGTTTATCCACGGCTCCTTTGTTCTTTCCGGCAGCGAAACGTGACAGCAACCACAATCAACAAATAAAATAGAATTCAAATAGTACTTTGTGTGCAAAGATATATATCTGACCATATAATTTATCAAAAATAAAGAATAAAGGTTTTATTTAATATTAGTTAACTAATAATGAACAATAATTCTACAGTATTTATTAGTTTTATTGTTAAATTTACTAATACATTTTTAAAATTTGCATTTGTTAATATTAGTTAATGCACTGTGAACTAACATGACCAAACAATGAACAATTGTATTTTATAAATAACATTGACAAAGATATAAATGTTAAAAAATACTGTGTGTATATATATATATATATATATATATATATATATATATATATATATATTTCCACACTGAACATTGCAAAAATGGGCACTGAGAGACATTTTAGTGGTGCACGGGAGAACATTTCTAGTGACTTGTTTCTCAGTGTGAGGCTGGGCTGTGAAAGAAAAAGCAAGCGAATGCAATAAAGAAACCATTCATACAAGCAAAGCCAATCGCTTTTCAAACTAATGTGTTGTTTGTATGACTGCAGCTGACCTCATCCTCAGCTTATTGTTTGCTGTTGTGACTCTACCTTGAGCTAAGCTTCTATTCCTATTCTGTATGGTGTCTTCTCTCTTTAGCACGTTAAGCCATGGCAGCAGAAGCGATTTTCCTTTGCACACAGATTTCCCATGATTAATAGCACAGTGCGTGGCACACTAAGGACTTGGGCGGTCACTCTCTCTCGACCAGCAGGAATATCAGCTACTGAGAAGCTGCCAGGGAGGATGAATTATGACTAGTGCCTTATGTGGCAGGTTCGCCTTCATGTATGATGATATTAGCAGGGCAAATGTAACTAAAGCTTATCTAATCTGAGGTAATACAACTTCCACTCTGAACAGCATGATCCTACACAGTAGGAGAAATAGCGTGATTGAGGTGTGTGTGTGTCCTGAACAGATATGAGCCTTTGCTAGCATATTTCTAGGGTTCAAATAAGGTGGAGTTTCTTTTTACAGGACCTAAAGAGCAGAATATTATTTCCTAGTTCACCGAAATGACAAATATGGCATTAAATATGGACAATAGATAGTAAATTAAATCATTATATGAAGAAAACACCACCAAACACTTAGTCTTTGATTCACAAGAGCTTGAAGAACAAAGGTGGCAGAACTAATTGAAAACAATGCTGGCCTTCAAGGAATTAAAGACAATAAAGTGAATCAAAAACATCGAAATGTCACATAAAGATCCAGTTTAGGTACGGTTTCTGGGATAGAGTAATTGAAATTACTGCGCGGGAGGTGCAAGTTGCTTGTGTTATTTCAGGCAAAATATTCCTTATGCAAACTTAAATCTTCCTAACATCATTCATAACAGAAAAATAGTAGAATATTTCACGCTCCAGCGGGAATATGCTTACACCCACGAGAGGATTACCATAACAGACGTGTGGTTACTAAGAACTTTGCCACGTTTCAGATAATGTTGTAATATTACTGTGCATATCAATGTATTTCACCCACTGATCCGCTTGAAACATGCATTTACACACTGTGGCAGCATGCAGAGCCAACCTCAAACAAATCATTTACAATTACAAAAAAACAACACTGTATGGGGGGGGGGAAGACATCTCCATGACTGTTAATAATGTACATTTTGGCTAACAGCCATTATGTTGTTCTACAGAGACTCATTCACTTCATTTAACACAAAGTAAACTTGGCCTTGGAAAAATAAAAATAACCCAAGCTTAAATTAATTTACCATGCATTTCAATTATATGAGAAACGCATTGGGCTCCTGAATGGAGATCAGGTCATATGATGAACCGTAACAGAAGTGCGTTTACTAATAACTTTTGCCATGTTTCAGATAATGTTGTAATATTACTGTGCATATTAATGTATTTCACACACTGATCCACTTGAAACATGCATTTACTGTACATGTTGTGGTAACATGCAAAACCAACCTCAAAAAATAATCAACAATTACCAAAAAACAACCCTGTACGGGGGGGAAAAAAACGTTTCCATGACTGTTAGTAATGTACCTTTTGGTTAACAACCATCATGTTGTTCTACAGAGACTTCAAATACATCAATACAAAGTAAACTTGACTTAAAAAAAACTCAAAATAACCCAAGCTTAAATCATTTTGACTTAAAAAAAAAAAAAAAAAAAAAAAAAAAAAAAAAAAAAACCTCTGAAACCCTGAGTCTCTGTAAAACAAAATCAAACAAATAATTTACAATTACAAAACAACAACCCGGTATGGGAAAAATAGCATCTCTATGAGTGTTAATAATGTCAATTTTGGCTCATTTGCTTCAATAACATCAATATGAAGGTAACACTTCAAACAAATCTAAATATCCCAAACTTAAATCAATTTAGCATACATTACAATTATATGAGAAACACATGGGGTTCCCGAATGGAGAACGGGTCACACGGTCAACTTAAAACCCAATAAAATGATCTGCCAGTGATTTATGCGAGACCCGTAATTTGATTGTACAGATATGTGGAGTGATTATCTTAACCAGTCACCTTTAGAAGACATTGATTTCCTGAGGAGCCGTGAGCACATTGGCTGTTGTTCATGCAGTACTTTATTGACTCTTTATGATTCTGCAGAGTCTCTGCATTGGAAATGTCAAAGTGCACGTACTGGTTTTTGGGGTGATACCATTCTCAAATGCAGGAGGGTAGATCATATCAGCCTTGATATCTTTATGCTAGTGTAAAATGGAGAGGTAATAGTCGCTGCAATGAAAATCCACACAAATTGATTTTTGAAGCATTAACCAAAGCACATTCTTGATAATGGAAGCATATTTTACAAGCAGTGGGATTTTATCTACTTCTCTACTGTGGTTCATTTCACAAATGCTGCAGCCGATACAACATTGACTCTTTGTAATGATATTAATTTAAGGCTAGTCATTTTTTTTTATTACAAACCAATTATGAAGTCCTTTTGCTTGGTGTGGTTGCCAATCAGACAATAGTTCAATAAATACAGAGTTAAGGCCATGTTTTGTTATTCGTGACAATGAGAACTGCTCATTCTTTTCAATAAGATGCCTTTTTATTTATCAAATTATTCATGTCGTTGCTTTTCTGAGTAATGCGATGGGTTGGGGGTCTGTGTTAATACAACGCCATCTATCCCACAGTTCTAGTGTTGAATAAGAATATAAATAAGCTTGTTAGTGTAAGGAATAATTGGTATATTCATAATTGTCTCTCTTGGCTAGCGCAAAGCGTAACAGTCATAGTGAGAAGCTAATGTGACTAAAGAGCAATGTGGTAATCAGCTTTTATCATGAACCACTGTGATAGGAAATCAAACACTAGAGTTTTATCACTCAAAAGACTACTGAACAACTTGTTTGCATAGATATTATACTTCTAGGGATTCAAAAACACATTTGCCTATATTTTAAATAATTAATTCATCCACAGATGAATATTCTGTCATTGTTTACACGACCTCATGTTGTTCCAAACTTATATGCAATTATTTTTTTCAGTGGAATAACCGCATACAGGTTTGGAACAACGTGAGAGTGAGTAAATAATGACTGGATTTTCCCTCATCTCTAACTATTCCAACTCATGTAAGTCCTGCTCACTCAAGCTTCAGATATTTCAGAGATGCTTCTTGGGTTGCACACCATCTGATCAATATTGCCACCCACCTGATCACCTCTGACCTATTTGCCTGTATCCTACAGTGCACCTGAAGCTAATATCCATCAGTCTGAGAGTACATGAAACCCTGGTTTTGGCTTCTTTAGGTTAGCCTTTTAACATGTGAAATGTTCTGAATGCTGTCGCCTGCTGGGTCAGGTGAAAGGGTAACCAGCAGGTGATGTTATTATCTGTAGCCCACAGCAATATTCTGCCACCTGTAGCTCACGTGCACATAAACAAACATTCACAGTGCCGCACCACATCCTCTTCTTAATGCCAATGCATGATAACTAGCCAATGACCAAGCTGTAAAGAAATGTTATACTCAAATTCTTTTGGAGAAAACTTTTCCTGTTTTTTTTTTCAGTTTAACGTTAATTTAGTGCAATTATTAATAAAAAAATGAGATATAAAATAATGTAATTAATTAATCACATCCACTGACCCATATGTACTTTAAAAAAAAAATCCATAAGCGAATTGCTGTCACTTTGTAGTACTTATGCCAATTCCTATCAGAAGCCAGAGAAGAGCTAAGGTACACTTGCTGTATTCAATATAAAAAGCAATTACTTGCAATGACATTGAGAATACCAGTTCATTTAGTTACAGATTTTGTAAATCTCACTTACCCTTTCTGCCGATTGTGCTGTGCCAAAGAAGATAGGTATAAAAGCTAACCAAATGATGCAGGTAGTGTACATAGTAAATCCAATTGGCTTGGCCTCATTGAAGGTCTCTGGCACTCCGCGGGTCTTGATGGCGTAAACAGTGCATGTTACCATCAAAAGGATGCTGTAGCCCAGCGAACAGATGAGCGACAGATCCGAGATGTCACACTTGAGAACCCCACGAGCTTTCTCCGGGTCGGATGTACGCTGTTCGCCGTAGTCCACCACTGTGTGCGGCGGATCGACGGCGAACCACACGAACACACCAAGCAGCTGCACTGAGATCAGGCTGAAGGTGATGACCAGCTGGGAAGCAGGGCTGATGAAGCGTGGTGCGGCCACCGACTTCTTGCCTTGCTCAAAGATGCGGTGGATGCGGTTGGTCTTTGTTAGGAGAGCGGCATAGCTGAAGCACATGCCCAAACCCAGGAACACCCTTCGAAAGGAGCAGATGGCCAAACTTGGTGTGGCGATCATCAAGAAGGTGATGGCGTAGCACAAAAAAATTCCAGTCAGAAGCACGTAGCTCATCTCTCGGCCGGATGCGCGGACAATTGGTGTGTCATTGTAGCGGACGAAAGTGACCACCACAAAACTTGTAGCCAGGATGCCAAGAACTGCAACAAACACCGGTACGGCCGCCCAAGCAGAGTGCCATTCGAGTTTGATGATCGGGATGGGGATGCAACCGGTGCGATTGCGGGCTGGGCGCTGCTCGTACGGACACAACTCGCAACTGAATTCGCTGGCTTGGAAGTGGTAGCCTTCGCATCGCTCACAATGCCAGCAGCAAGGTACACCCTTCACGATCTTCTTCCTTTCACCCATCTGGCAAGGCACACTACAAACTGAGACTGGAAGAGTGGGGTCGCCTGTACGCCAGCGCATGGCATCCACCTGAAAAGGATAACATAAAAGTCCTGTCAAATACAAAGACCAGAGTTGTACTGTTACATTATCAGGACGAACTGGGACTCATGTCAATATCACATAGTTTGTTCACTTAGACCAGGGTAGAACTGGTCCCCCAACTGAGTATGGTTTCTCCCAAGGTTTTTTCCCCTCCTTTTCTGTCACCTGATGGAGTTTGGGTTTCTTGCCACTATCACCTTAAGGGTTTCCATATTGGGTAGTTATAGGAACTCAGTTATAGGAGCTAGCCACCAGGGTGGTCAGCCAAGAACTAAATTTTCCCCAAGGGCTATTTTCCTGGTTGCATTCACACCACCACTAGGAACTCTGAAGTGATGTAAGCTAGCCGACAATGACATAATTTAACTACTGGAGGATGGAAAACTGCTGTCTATCTATTGCTGTTTTCCATGTTCATGGAGTTAGTGAGTGGAGAAAGTATATGTGTTTACACGGAAAAGTGAACGTGCTAAAAAGAGTGCACTTCTGCCAACAGTTGGAGGAACATCGAAAACATTCCTCAAGTTCGTAAGTGAGGCTTTAACTTTTTAAGTTCAATTTTTGAGGTTCAAATGCTGTCAGAATCAGTGCTAACAATTTACATACATCAATATTACTCAGTTAGGGTTAGACTAAACTGCAGCACAATTTCCGCATAATTTGTACTACATAAATCAAATACCTGAAACTGTGTGACTTGTCAAGAAGAGATGTACATTTACTTTTCTAAGCGATCTTTGTTGTGATTTTCACCAGTTAAATTTTTAGAGATTTGGGAGTAAGCCCTTCATTTGCAACCACCTAGCAACACGTTAAAAAGGTCGCCTGTCCGCCAGCGTATGGTGTCCACTTGTAAAGGATAACGGAAAAAGCCCTGTAAGAGATGAAGACCAGAGGCGTACTGTTATATTAGAAACTGTGCATTCAAAGGAAGTCTCATTACCCACATAGATGTAGGTTGTGTCATATTTGCAGAAGAAATCCCTTAGCGCCTGAAAGCTGTGGTCTTTTAAGTGCAGCTTCAGTTTGGCTCCCGGGTGCAACTTTGATGACAGATATATTTTGGGACAAACTTTTGCCAGAGGCGTTTGAGATGAAATAAATAACATGACAAACCCAAGTCTGAGAAGTGACTGCAATGTATTATGCAATAAATTTAATTGCACGTAAAAAACGATTTTGCCAGACCAATCCACGGGACAAATAAGGACAGCTCTATACTTATGCTCTATGGTTCTCACTGTTGCCTGCTGCAAAGAGATGGATGTGAATGAATTATTCATGCTTGAGACAAATTATGCCTGGCAAAAACAAACTGGCTTTAATTAGAGAAGCAAAAAAAGAAGGGACATATTAAAATGAAAAAAAGACAAAATTTGCAAATGAACAGAAGTTTAATTTGACTTATCACATAAAAGGGTATGGAGGGTATTTAAGAATAATTGAAAGACCAAATCCCTTCATTTGACTCTTCCCATTCTGTCTGAAACAAAAGCCACACTGACCACTCACAATTAAGCTGTTTAATTTGGTTTTATCCATCCTGAAGACGCAGTAATGGGGAGTGAGAAGGAGAATCAACGCTAACCATTTACGTACATCAGTATTGCGTATGGTTAGGGTTAGGGATTTTAACTAATCTCTAACCATAAGTACTAAATGTTGCTCATCCCAACATGTTAAAAAAAAAATCACCCAGAACATCCTAATAACCACCTACCAAAATGCTAAAATCACCCAGAATACCCTAGTGATCCCCTAGCAACATGCTAAAAACACCCAGAACACTCCAGCAACCATCTAACAACTGCACAACAATTTAAGCCCGGAACACACCAAGCCGACGCCGACGAACTAGTGGCGACGAAAGCAGACTGCGGGGTCGGCTCACGTCGGCAGTGTCTGGGTCCATAGTTGCCCAGATACACCAAGCCGACGCTCGACACCCGACGGCCAAGTAGCACGTCCGTTCTGCGCCTTTCTTGTGCACTGGTTCGCCAGCTGAACAGCCAATCAGAATGATTAGATGGCCTGACTGCCCAACGAGCTCGGACGCCGATTCAACATGTCGAATCATCCGAAAAAGAGCCGACGAGGACCAACTTCAGCTGACGGTGCGGAACACACTGAGAAAAATTAGTCGGCCGATGAACAAAAACTGCCCGACGGCCGACCGTCGGCTTGGTGTGTTCCGGGCTTTAGCAACTGCATTGCAACACATAAAAAATGCCCAGAACACCCTTGCAACCGGGCTGCAACAAGCTTAAAACACCCATAACATCTAGCAATTGCCAAGACACGCACCACTCATATTTGCTTTGCAAAATTGCATTTAATTTTGCACAACCTCAGTCTTTTGCATCTGAGTGGAAAGAATATAACCGCTTCAGCAATTTACATACTGAATGTTTTATTAGTAGTTTCAGTAAGTAAACAGAGCCCTTTGAAGTGACCTGCATGCATTTTTCAGTAAACAGCAAAATTGCAAAACAGTGTGTATTGATTGTGAAAATGATTTTCCGAAAACGAAACGTTAACCTTGTTCAAAGCCGCAATCCTTTTAGGCTAACGAAGTCTTTTTTCTGGAGTGAGTCGCCCTTAATGAGCTGCATGCAAATCACCAGCACTCTGTAACACATCTAGCACTGATCTGTTTAAGCGCTTAAGGGGAGGGTTTGATACCGGAGTTAAGAAGCGAGATTTAAAGAACTACAGGGGGCTGGATCACAGTTATGCTAAGCGACCACTTCCCCTCCCACTCACCTGTGCAGACACAAAGCCCAGAGGAGCTGTGATTCTCCGTCACGTATCAGAAAACTACAGCTTCAATCTCCACACTGCTGCAAGAGCTTTTGGCCATGAAAACACGGCTCGTTTCTGGCTACATTCATTTTGTTTCGCAGCCAGGCATAAAACATTACAAGCTTATCTTCCATCCCGCTGACTAATGAAGGCCCGAGAGTATTCATGTCACATGCATCATCAGCAAAGATAAGATTTCCTACAAACATTTATGCTTGAATGTATCTGATTCGAGCATACATACTTTGTTATACTCTGGATGGATGCATAAATGGATGGATGGATTTCCTCATGAAGACCAGAACATGCTTTCCACTCACATTAAGATGCAGTTTGTTTGTCCACTGGCCGATCACTTTGTACTCAGCTGTCGATTTGTTGGTGATCTGATACTGGAAGATGTCGTATCGCCCTGGTGCATCTCCGTTCTGATTGAAGACCACCGGAGTCCCTGCACTTCCTGCAAAACAAGATATGACAGCTTTTTAAATGATCAGACATATTTTCAGTCAGTAAAATAGCAACAAAATTGTCATTGTTGCACATTTTTCTTCACATTCAAATGGAAGGAGGGAGTCAAGCTATATCTAGAGATTAAGATGATGCTGGTATCTACACATGTGAATTTCTCACAGCTCCACACAAACAGGATAGTGTTCAGCATTAGGTGTCACAGAGGTGTAAATAATACATGCAGCTTCTCGCTGTACGCGCAAAGATCACGGCAACCTTGTGAGGAAGTAAGAAGATGGAAAGGTAATAAAATTCATCAACTTTCATTGAGGTGAGCATGTTAAAAATTCCCACACACCTCTCCATCCTTCTACCTTCACCAATGATAGTGATTTGGTTGCTTGGCTCAAACGAATTTGGACCTGCGTTCAGAAAACCACTTTGTGATCAAATATATGAACCAAAAATGTCAACTGAATTCATTCACATTAAAAACACCATAATAACTACCTAGCAATATGCTAAAACACCCAGAACACCCTAACTATCTTACATAACTGCATAACATGGTAAAAATGTACACAACACCCTAACAACCATATTGCAACATGTTAAAACTACCCAAAAAACTTTGCAACCACCTAGCAACCGCATAACATGCTAAAAATGCACATTGCGTCTAGAAAACCAATTTCAGACCAAATTAATGAGCAAAAAATGTCAAATGAACTCAGATTTGCATTGAAAATTTGAGTGTAAAAACATTTTTACTGAAAACCCTGAGGCCTTCATCTCTGATAAAAGTTTTATGAGTGCAATAACCTACCTTGCACATCTAAAATTTATAGAGGTTATTGAATATATAGACTACGGTTGAAAAGTCTGACATCTCCCTTAATTTAACACAAATATTTTCATTATAAATGTCAAGAAGTGCACAAAACCTGATGATCCCTTTATCCAGCATGAATTGATTTTGATTCAAAGAGCATCATGTGTAAATTTTTCACAATCCAAAACTTTCTGTGTTTATATCTGTGTTACATTTTATCTGTTTATTTCCAGGTTAAAATTTAAAATATTTTAAACCACAGATTGTCAGTTTGGACTCTTGGCCCCACTGTATATGGTAAAGTTTCATTATTATTAAAAAAACAAACAAACAAACAAACAAACAAACAAACAAAAAACCTTTATTTTGCATCAAAGTTTCTGTGTAATTCACGGAGATCTGGTTTGAAATTTCACTTCTGAAATCTAAAAAAAGAAAAAAAAAAAATTAAAAAAAGAAAAATGAGGTAGGACTGATAAATCCATCTGTTCCTGTTGTTGAGTATTGCAGCATTACAATGCACTTTTTAAATCACATCTTACCAAATAAAGCTGAAATTCAACGTTCTTGCATCACATTGCTAACAGCTGTAGATACATTTATTTATAACAATTATTTGTCCGCAAAATCCGTGGAATCAACTCGCTACAGGTCAGGTGAACTGACACAATCTCACAACCTAATAAACCTGCTTGGATCAGCCTAATGAGTTTCATTTAAACATGAAAAGGCTCAATGAAGAACAGAAATGTCAGCATCTAACTTACACCTAACCTTTAGTTCACCCAAAAATGAAATTTCTGTCATTTACTCTCCCTCAGGTTGTTCCAAGTTTTGGGGTGAATTATCCCTTTGAATTCATTCTTACTAAGCATTTCAAAAGTAAAGTTTTAAAAAGTGTTAAGCTTTGGAAAGCATCTTATTAGTAGTTTCAGAAATCGATAAGGACACTTTTGCCCCATCATCTTAAATTACATATGCCCTGGCTTCAGAAAAACAAGCAAGGACATGTAGATTTTAGATGAGACAGCAAGTATCGTGTGACAAAGCAATTTGAGGACTGATTTGTTTCTCATTCTCATTCTTGGAAACATGAATTACAATTTGACATCTGACGAAAAATGAATCTCATCAATAAATCCATCTTCTTATCAGAGTGATCACATATGAGCCTAAAACTAGAATCTTTGAGAACCTCAAACCATTTAACTGGGTGACTTTACTTTTCAAACCAGATAAACAACCTAGAATGCTGTAAATAGACACTGGAGCTGAGAACTGCAAAACAGACTTGATGTTTCATTATGAGAATGAAACCACACAAACCCATGCTTTAGAAGTGCTTTAGGATCTGCATGGGAGAGAAAATAATGTGGTGATTTAATTGCTTAAGAAAAGCAGTAGACTTAAACAGATAAACGGCTCAGGAACTCTGTCCCGAGGCCCTGAAACACAACGAACCAAGCACATCTCACAACTCCAATATAACAGACTAAAAATGAAAACTAGGCTAGTAATCTAAAAGTCTAATGTCTTCATGCATTCATGCACACTTCATGCAAAGTTCAGCCACCCAAATCAAACATGGCATTTTAAACACGTCAAAATGTACAAACCAGTTATAAAGTCTCATATATTAAAGAGGATGCAAATATTGACTTTTTTGTGAACCGATTACATTTTAAATCCAACCAACATATCGGCATTCATCATTAAAATAAGACATTTCAGGAAAAAAAGAACCATGTATAAATAAAGTGCTAACATTTTGAGACCAGATGGCTTTGAACAAAATGTTGTATTAATGTTACTGGTAGAACATTTGTTCATAAAGTTGAGAGAATCTTGACAGAACATTAGCCAAAGTTCTGAGAAAGTTCCCTGTTAGCTGAGCAGGTGGTTGCTTACTTTCCAAGTGAAAAACACAATTCCAGGTCTCATTCATCTGTATTGCAAACGTGGGACTGTTTAATCTCTGAATCTGAAAACTGAGAAGGACACAATATACAGTGTTATCAGCTTTGCTTATAAATATTAATTACTTGCATGACTCAACTGATTGGTGAAAGGCCAAAAACAAAAAAAAAAAACAGCATAGTTAATTTAGTCCACTGCCAATGCTACTTTAAATTGTTGTTTTACACTGCCGGCTACAATTATTTCCTTTCCACTGCAGCCAAGTGAAACGGAAGTCTTAAAATACAAAGATTCTCTCCCAAAAGCTGTTACACCCCTGATACTTTGAGTCCGTAGAAATCTCGCAGCCATCACTAATAAGATGTTTCTATTTTTGTTTGCTTGGGATCTGCACATTTAACCTTTCATTTGGAGCCGAGATTTCAGCCATTGATTAGACAAACTTCTTTTCTACAACTTCGCCATCGTCTTCCTCATCACCACCCTTCATTACAGCAAGTGAGCTGCTCTTGCGGCTGATCAGGGGATCGTTTGTGTGGAGGTCAGACACAAGTGCAACCTTCACGGACCTCAGTTGCCACATCCCGTTTCTATACACAAAAAAAAAAAACCCCTTTGATTCGCCCACCATGAAGGAAAGTGAGAGCAGAGGAGGGCAAAGCCTCCGGAAGCAATATTTTCAGAGAATAAAATGAGCCAGATTCGGCAACAGCTTGTGTAGCGAGCATCCAGACAGCTCTGTTCTTTTATTTAAAGAGACATCAAGTGAAGGAAAATACCGCTTCTCTCTGCAAACCCAAGACGCTGAGTGTTTTGTGTTTGCTGTGCGTGTGAGAGCTGCCTGTAAGATACGACATCCATCGTCTTCAAATCTCTGCTCCAGGGTGCAAACATCATTTCCTGTACGGCAAAGGTAGTTACAGCTCTCGGAGGATCACCGTGAGCTTGTTGTCACTGCAGATCAGCATAATACAAGTAAATAAGGCAGTGAGCAATCAGTGATGGTAGATTATTCTGTTATTAATCTAGCAACAGCAAACTGATCCTTCCCTGCATAAGAAGACTCTCATGCTGTCGTCGTGATTGGCGAGGATAGTGGCACAGAAGATGCAGTGGCTTACTGAATTTATCCAACGATATTGATCAAAGCTTGGCGTTCCAGGTGGACCGGGGCAGCGGGAAATTGAGGATTACAGGGGATCGGACAGACGTAACAATAGAGCACCCAGTGGGATTAACCTTTCTGCCAAGCCTTACCTGCTGGTTATGTCGGCCAAAATCACTGTTAATATTGCACGTTTAGGGTTAGTGGTTTGGTCAAACCCCAGAAATACTTCACAGAAGTATGCTAATAAAGACACTAATACTTGAGCAACATACTTAATATGGACATTATAATGCTGGTGGGCTGTTCTGAAGTAGTGGACCAATAAATAAATATCTAGCAACCATCCAAAATACCTTATGAACCACCCAAAATACCTTGGAAATGACATAGAACACCATAGAAACAGCCTAGAGAAACATCCCAGCAACCACCCAAAATGCCCTAGTAACTAGATCGAACACCCTGGCAACCACCCAGAATACCCTAACAAATAACTAGAACACACTAGCAACCACCCAGAACATAACAGTAACAACCTAGAACTTGTAAATAACCACCCCAAAGGACCTAGTAAATAATCAGGACACTCTAGTAACCACCAGAATACATAACAACCCAGCCACCCAGAATACCCTAACAACTACCTAGAACACATAGCAACCACTCAGGACACCCTAGTAACAACTTACAACTTGTTAGTAACCACCATGAATACATAGCAACTAACCAGAAAACCCTGGCAAAGACCTAGAGCACCACAGCAACCATTCAAAACACTATAAAAACACCCTAGAATGCTCTAGTAACCACTCAGAACACTCTAGCAACCACCAAAAATACCTTTGCAATGACCTACAACACCCTTACAACAACCCTGAACATTCAAGAAACGGTTTAGGACAGCTTAGCAACTCCTCAGATTGCCCTTGCAACCACCAAGAACACTAACAGTCGGCTACCAGGAACACCCTATCAACCAAAAAGAGCACCATCGAATTGGACAAGAATGCCCTAGGAACCACCCATAATACCCTGAGAACTACCTAGAACAGCCTAGCAACCACAGCAAACACCCTAGAAACTATCTGGAATGACTTTGGAATGGCAAACATCACTCACATTTTCTTCAGATAATGTAAAAAATCTAGTTCATATTAAAAGTTTTCCATCATCCTGGAACTACAAAGCAAGTCAAACATACTGCTCTACTCTTACTTCAGCCTGTCTCAGAGAATTTCTTTCTGTGAACATGATATAATACACCTCCTAAGGCCATTCCTTTATTATTTCAGCACAGAATCATTTGAGAAGAGGATAGAGCTCTGTTACAGAGTTAAATGCCTGCTGCTGCACTCCATTTTAAGATTCAACGTCACGCTGCCTCGACTTACAAGGGGATTTGTTTTACACAACACAATTATCATCACTTTTTTTCCCCAGCTCGTCTGAATACACACTTTCACAATCTCTCCTCCCGCTCCATCCATTTCACAACACTAATCTAAAAATAAGCGTATGTAGGGAGCCACTGGAGCGGGTGTAATTGTGGCTGAGCTGCCGATTACCCCTCGGCGGCAGGCAGTGATGCTCCAAGTTGGACGTCTGCCTTTGTATCAACTTCCATTTACTGATTCTGTGGCCTCTTTGCTCTTCAAAAGCTTCTGCTTGTGCATACATACTGTATGAACTATGGGTATGTTTGAAATCGCATACCAGCATGCATACTAGCAATGATTTGGCACATATTGAACATCCAGCTGAACTAGAGCACCCTAGCAACCACCCAGAACACCACAGAAACTGCCTAGAGTACCATAGGAACCACCCAAGCCACTCTAGTAACCACCAAAAATACCCTCGCAACAACCTGACTACCCTGAACATCCAAGAAATGACCTAGCAACTACTCAGAATGCTTTAGAAACCACCCAGAACACTCAATCAACCACCAACAATACCCTGGAAACAATCTAGAACACCCTAACTACACTGAATATCCAAGAAATGACTTCGCAACTATGCAGAATGCCTTAGCAACCATCCAGAACACTCAATCAACTACCAAAACAACCTGGAAACAACCTAGAACACCCTAACTACCCTGAACATCCAAGAAATGATATTTTAACTATCCAGACTGACTTAGCAACCACCCAGAATGTGCTAGCAACCACCAAAATACACTGGAAACAACCTAGAACACAGTAACTACCCTGAACATCCAAGAAATTATATATTAACTATGCAGACTGCCTTAGCAACCACCCAGAACACTCAAGCAACCACCAAAAATACCCTGGAAACAACCTAGAACACCCTAACTACCCTGAACATCCAGGAAATGACCTAGCAACTATGCAGACTGCCTCATGAAGTGCTTTGAACGACTAGTCTTGCACCACATCAAGTCTGTCCTCCCAGAGATGAGACAAACTACACGAGCGAGGTGAGCCGCCTGGCCGGTTGGTGCAGTGACAACAATCTCTCTCTGAATGTGGAGAAGACGAGGGAGATTGTTGTTGACTTCAGGAGAGTGCACACTCAGCATGCTCCTCTGAACATCAATGGTGCGACTGTGGAAAGAGTGAGCAGCACCAAGTTCCTAGGTGTGCACATCACAGAGGACCTCTCCTGGACTAACAACACTGCAGCACTGGCCAAGAAAGCACAGCAGCGTCTCTACTTCCTCCACAAACTGAGAAGAGCCAAAGCCCCGGCCCCCATCATGTGCACCTTCTACAGAGGCACCATCGAGAGCATTCTTACTAGCTGCATCACTGTGTGGTATGGCGCTTGCAACGCGTCCTGCCGCAAGTCACTTCAACGCATAGTGAGAGCAGCTGAGAGGATCGTTGTTGTCTCTCTCCCCTCCCTCCACGACATCTACAGCACCCGTCTCACCCGCAAAGCCCTCTGCACTGCAGGTGATCCCACCCACCCGTCACACAGCTTCTTCAGTCCGCTGCCATCAGGGAGGAGACTGCGGAGTCTCCAGGCCAGGACCAGCAGACTGAAGGACAGCTTCATCCATCAGGCTGTCAGGAAGCTGAACTCCCTCCCGACCTTGCCCCCCCTCCCCTTTCTTACCCCACGCACCACTGAACTCTGACCCTCAGAACCCCCCCCTCCCTTTCCCACTTACAAACTGTGACCCGCACCAGTCACTTTGTGCAGCATTGGACTGATCACTACCCCATCCAGCACTGACTGCAAACTACCTCCTATGACAGTTTAATTAAGACTGTTCTCTGAGCTCTTTAGCTCTTCATCACTTTAACACCGATAAGCTCTTTTTGCACTACACTCATTACATCCGCACAGTTTTTTTGCACTACACTCATTATATCTGCACAGTTTTGTTTATTTAATGGTTTGCACTCTATCTGCCATGTGCCTTACGCTACTTTACCTATCTCTTTTTTACAATGTCCTTATTGCATATCTGTATAGTTTGTATTTATACATATTTAAATTGTAATTATCTGTATTTTTACGTCTACTGTTAGTGTTTAGTGTTAACTGTATGCACCAAGGGTCTGAGAGTTACGCAATTTCAATTCTCTGTATGTATGTGCTGTACATGTGGTGGAATTGACAATAAAGCTGACTTTGACTTTGACTTAGCAACCACCCAGAACACTCAAACAACCACCAAAATACCCTGGAAACAAACTAGAACACCCTAACAAGCAAACACACATGCACATATTACAGCCCTTCACACTTTTAAAAGGCCTCTTCTGGACCTCTACACACACTCCTCCTTTTCTTCCTATTCACACGTCATAATCGGCTAGCGCTGTGTTCATTATCACACACTGGCTAGCGGTTAATGCAGAGTGTGTGGTCTGCGAAGGGACAGAGGAAGTGCAGCGGCGGGCAGTAATGAGAGAGCTCCAGTTCGGGTGACTTAACTCATCAACCGGCACTCAGATGTAATTGTTCCACAGTATCAGCAGACTCAGACACTTTAATGAGGAACCTTTCGCTTTCCCTGTGATATCGGCCATGGCCAAACGCCAAGATGTCGGATATCCGTCAACCATTACCGCTCAGTAACACCAGACTCTGTGTGAGTGTGTTACTTTATAGGTGCAAAAAGGTGAATATTACAAAAACATGTCAAGGTCACATTCCACCACAATTTCATAATTGCTAATTTTTCTCTGTTATTTTACTCAAATAAGATGAAGTTTTTGTGAAGTGACATTATTTTATTGACAAATAAATTAAACCCCTTAAAATTAAATTAACTCATTATCATAAAGCATCCAAATGTTCTACTTTGAGGTTTTTTATTATTATTTTTATTGCCATTATTCTCAATTATGATTCTTAATAGATTTAAATTACTGTATTCACATTCATTTAAAAAGTATATAATTTTAGCATTAAAAATAATAAAATGATTTTTATGTATACACACACACACACACACACATATATATAGCCGTTTGAACGCAATAGAGGCAGCAGATTTGATTTCGAGAAAAATTGAGTTAAAGATTCCAAAGCAGAATCACCAAGTAACGTTGCATATTTTCCTCCAATTCTTTTCTTAATAATAATTACTATATTATTAATCACAATATAGTTATTTTTATTTTATCTTTGATATTAAAAATAAGAACAAAGATGCAAATAAACAGTATTTAATCAAGAGCAGCGAGTGATTCCGTCTTTTCTTTTAATGTATGATTAACATTGAGACAGATCTAGTTTAAGACCTACTGTAATGCATGGATCAAATATAATGTTACACAACAGATTTTCCCCCAACCATTAACTAAACGTTCATGTAAGACATAACAGATTATGATTGTGTGAATCTTCCCAGCAGGCACCAGACGTCTATGTAACGTCAGGTTGACGTTGGACATGACGTCGGACAGACGTTGGATTTTGGTTGCACAACCTAAAAACAACAAAATCTCAACGTCAGCTGACGTCGGTATTGGACATCAATTTAACATTGACATTAGACGTTGAATTGACGTTGAATTTTGGTCACCCGACGTCGCAACCGAAATTTAACCAAATATCAACGTCTTATGATGTTGTATGCCTGTTTTGTGCCTGCTGGGTTGCCAAGACATATTTCGCAATAATGT
Organism: Spinibarbus caldwelli; assembly: GCA_039654775.1. Taxonomy (NCBI): domain Eukaryota; kingdom Metazoa; phylum Chordata; class Actinopteri; order Cypriniformes; family Cyprinidae; genus Spinibarbus; species Spinibarbus caldwelli. The sequence continues at coordinate 3,670,225 of CM077229.1, read as the reverse complement.
TCTTTATCGCGCGCTCGCGGAAAGGGGCGTCTTATGCACACGCTTTGCAAATGTTAGTCAGCGTGAACGTTTTGTTTTCATCAGCATGGGTTTAAAAATAATATTTCACTGGTTTGGACACATGTCATCGAGAATTCGATATGAATATTCAAAAAGCTGGAATTCTGCTCTTTGCCTACATCTTGTGGTGAGAAGCAGCAGCGATCGTCCAGAAGCAAGCAGAGAAAAGGTCCTCTCAGAAAAAGTACAAATAAAGATCATTTTAGATGTTTAATTACTATTTGGAGCATTGGGATGAAACTTGGATATATTTTAGAGTAGTCAATGTGCAACATGTATAGCAGTGTAGATTTACTGTGCTCTGAAAATAATTCAACACACAGCCATTATTGTCAAAATAGCTGGCAATAAAAGTGAGTACACCCTAAGTGAACATTTCAAAACTGTGTCCAAAGTGTCAATATTTTGTGTGAGCACCACTGTTATCTAGCATTGCCTTAATCCTCCTGGGCTTGGAATTGACCAGAGCTGCACAGGTTGTTGCTGGGATCCTCTTTCACTCCTCCGTAATGACATCACGGAGCTGCTGGATATTAGACACATGATGCTTCTCCACCTTCCACTTGAGGATGCCCCACATGTGGTTAATAGGGTTCAGGTCTGGAGACATACTTGGCCACTCCATCACCTTCACCTTCAGCTTCATCAGCAAGGCAGTTCTCATCTTGGCCGTGTGTTTGGGGTCATTATCATGTTGGAAAACCCAGTTTCTGAAGGAAGGGCATCATGTTCTGCTTCAGAATGTCACAGTACATGTTGGCATCCATGTTTCCCTCAATGAACCGCAGCTCCCCAGTACCAGCAGCACTCATGCAGCCCCAGACCATGATGCTACCACCACCATGCTTGACTGTAGGCAAGGCACAATTTTCTTGGTACTCCTCACCAGGTCGTCACCACACATGCTGGACACCATCTGAGCCAAACAAGTTCATCTTAGTATCATCAGACCACAGGACATGGTTCCAGTAATTCATGCTCTTGGACAGGTTGTCTTCAGCAAACTGTTTGCAGGCTTTCTTGTGAGCCAGCTTCAGAAGAGGCTTCCTTCTGGGACGACGGCCATGCAAACCGACTTGTTGCAGTGTGTGGCGTATGGTCTGAGCACTGACAAGCTGACCTTTCACTTCTGCAACCTCTAAAGCAATGCTGGCAGCACTCATGCGTATGTTTTTTGAAGCCAGCTTCTGCACCTGACGCACACCACGAGGACTCAACTTCTTTGATCGACCCTTGCGAGGCCTGTTCCGAGTGGAACCCGTCTTGGAAAACTTCTGTGTGTCCCTGGCCACTGTACTGTAACTCAGTTCCAGGGTGTTACTGATCTTCTTATAGACTAGGCCATCTTTGTGGAGAGCAACAATGCTAATTCTCAAATCCTCAGAGAGTTCTTTGCCATGAGGTGCCATGTTGAACATCCAGTGGTCATTATGAGAGAACTGTACTCAAAGCACCAAAATTTAACTGCTCTAATACAAGATACACAAATTTGTATAGTCCTGTTAAGCAGACAAAAACATGAACATGATGAATAGGACATGTGGTTTTGCATGGTTAAACAACGTATAGCTGTTATCACTTAGGGCGTACTCACTTTTGTTGCCAGCTATTTTGACAATAATGGCTGTGTGTTGAGTTATTTTCAGAGCACAGTAAATCTACACTGCTATACATATTGCACATTGACTACTCTAAAATATATCCAAGTTTCATTTTTATAGTATTGTCCCTTGTGAGAAGATATAATAAAATAGTTGCTGAAATGTGAGGGGTGTACTCACTTTTGTGAGATACTGTATATATATAAACACACGCACACACACACACAGTATGTTTTATATATATATATATATATATATATATATATATATATATATATATATATATTATATATATATCTATATGTATATATATATATATATATATATATATATATATGTATATACATATATGTATATTTTACTTTTTTCATTATGGTATTGAGAATTTGGAGGGAAAAATGTGTTTTATGATAATAATGCCACAATACGAAACATCACAATAATATTAATATTGAGATTCTATGATATCAGACTATTTTCATCATTCTAATGGTGCTTCCTAAGTCATTACTATTTTTATTATTGCATATTTAATGATTTGAACAACCCTAACCCTAAATATTAAACCAGCATATTACCTGGGTCAGTAAGCAACCACCCAAAACACCTTAGCAACTGCATAGCAACATCCTAGCAATCACCAGCAACACTTTAAAATCATGCCAGGAAGTTCTGTATTGCCATACTCCAGTGCTCATTGCTTATGAGTGACAAAAATGTAAATATCTAGTCTTTTTTCCAGTCTAAACTCAGCCTGAGAACAGCTGGCACATTTCTGTGGCACGTGCTAAGAAGGCACTTAACAGGGTTAGTTTACAATGCCATTTCTCACAGTAGGGATCATTTTGTCTGGATCCTGCAAAGAAAACATAAAATAGGACAGGCTACACACTGGTGAATGAAGCAGTGCATACGAAGACTTCAGTCTGGGACGCATGGCTTTGGGAATGTGCCATTAACAACAGACCATAAAAGTGTCATCATAACAAATGGCAGGTGTCCAGCATTGAGAGGCAATGCAATCTCTAAATAGGCCTGATGCTGATCTACTGCAATGTAAATCAGCATTCATTCACATATTCAGTACGATTTGCCACTTGGATCTGACCGTAAATGTTTTTCTATTTCTGATTTCTTGAAATGCAGCCCATGTAGAGCAGATCGTTGCACTATAACTGCACCAAAACCATTGAGCTGAATCACTAACTGAAATTGAACCAAACTGATGGACCACAATATTTCAAATAGAGTCGAATGTGAGCATGTTGCAAAGTTTAATAATCATAAAAATGCACACATTAACCCTGTGGTGAACTTCAGTCACTTTTGACCATAAATAACTATTCCATAAATAAAATTCAGTATCATAAAATCCTCTTAATGATACAAATTATTAATAAATAACGTTGTCCAACAAAAATATTGTACATTAATTTCACTGAAATAAAATAGAAAATGCCACCTGAGGAGCACAAGAGGGTTACATATACACTACCATTCAAATGTTTTGGGTCAGTAAAAAGGAAAGAAATTTGTACTTTATTCAGCAAGGATGCATTAAATTGATCCAAAGTAACAGTAAAAACTTGTATAAAACATTGTTGCATAAAGATTATATTTCAAATAAACTCTGTTCTTTTTCCACCAAAATATTAAGCAGCAGAACTGTTTTTAACATTGATAATAATCAGAGATGCTTCTTGACCAGTAAATCAGCATATTAGAATGATTTCTGAAAGATCATGTGAGACAGAAGATTGGAGTAATGATGCCAAAAAATTCAGCTTTGCATCACAGGAATAAAGTATATTTTAAAATATTTTCAAATAGAAAACATTTTAAATCGTAAAAGTATTTCACAATATTACTGTTTTTAACTTTTTTTTAACAAATGAATGCGGCTTTGGTGAGCAAAAGAGACTTTAAAGTCTTTTAAACAGTTTTTGATTTAATTCATTCTTAGCTCTCGCTCTCTCATTGTTTTTGTCCATATCTGCTTCACTACAGCAGCATCATGATGTTATTTGAGGCTCTTGTGTCAGGACTCTGAGGAACTCTTATCTGCGGGAGTTTCTGATCCTCTCCAGGAGGGTGTCAATAACAGCAAAGTGTCTGCAGCAGACCGTGGGATCACGCAGGCGGCCCATCTCATGCTGCTGAGAAAGGTTACTACAGCTCAAAAAAAGAGGCACGGGATCGTTAAACAGCCCCTTTTGGCAGCTTTAGCCTTTTCCCAGAATGCTCGAGGGCAGAGTCAAAACGATTTGATTTTCATTTTCATTTCCTTTTTCTATTTCTAGAGGTAAATTGTATTGCTGAGAGGTTTCTCAGGAGACAAAATAAGAGTTCTCAGTTATGTTTCATATAATTATCAACTTTATAACATACATAAGAGATATATCTCTTTTGAAACTCAAGAGAAAGGCTTTCTTGGGTCTTCATGTGAGGAGAAAATCAAAAGCTTCCATTTATTCGCTACTGCTCTCAATGAAAAACCTCATAAAGAGAAACCTGGTGAAAAACTGGTTGAATGGTTATTTGAACCAGTTCTTTGAAATGAACTGAAAGAACCAGTTCGTAGAAAAGAATCTGACTTTCCCGTTTGCCCGAGGCAATGGATTACAGGTAATAATGTTGTAAAAGGTTCAGTTTTTTGCACAGACCAATTGTCTCACTTCATAAGATGTCAATGTATCACCAGGAGCAATGGGTATTCATTTTGTGCTGTTTATTGACTCTCAAAGTGACGGTAGCATTGACTTGCATTTTATGAATCACCAAGGGCTGTGGTTTCAGTTAACAATCTTCTTTACTCTTCTACTAAAAAAGTCACCTACATCTATGGCCTGAAGGATAGATTTGATGAGAAATGTTGCCTACTTTGAAATAATTGTCACTCAGAAATGTCTAGTAAATTTCACAAATAATTACAAAGAAATTGCAAATAACATATTGAATTAAACATTAAATTTTTAAGTAACTGCATAATATTTTCTTGTAAAACATACTCCAATAATCATTGTTTTCTTTATAATTTAGAAAAATATTTTATTTCAGTTAACAATTGTAAGTATTATTGTAAGTAATGAAAATGTTTTTATGGTTTAACTATAATAAACATATAATATATATATATATATATATATATATATATATATATATATATATATATATATATATATATATATAAATACAAATATAAATGTAGAATATCTTGCAATTCTGGGAATTTTCTCTGAAAAAAATTAAATTTTTATTTTTTTATTTCATATTGGAAATGGGCTTTCATTGATTTCTATTTGAATATATTTTAAAACATAATTTATTCCTGTAATGGCAATGATTAATTTTCAGCATCATTACTCCAGCCGTCAGTGTCAGGTGACTCTTCAGAAATCATTCTAAAATGCTGATTTGCTGCTCACGAAACGGGAAAACGAATTAAAACAGTTTTCCTCCAATTATTAGCAGCACATCACAATAATTTTAAGTCTAAAATGATTACGTCATTAAAAATGTGCAATCAATACACATCATACTTACACAGCAGAATAACAGCAACCAGGTCTCTTTCTCTAATGACATTTCTGGTCACATTCAGGAATGCACACGCTGTCAGTGAATTTTCCGTATCTGTCTTTCACTTCAAATACAGTCGATGAGGAACGCAAGGTGGTGGAACAAATAACCCAGGTTGCATTGCCCGCAAGAAAGCGAATTAATGAGGTTTTAATGGTCCCACGCAGCCCCGCCACCTTAATCGCTCAACTGCAGTTATGCAAATGACACAACTTGAAGGCAAACATAAGCAGATGATAACAAAACGCCGGAGTTGGGGGATAGAAAAATGAAAGAGTAGCGTAGACGCACAGAGCAAGAGTAATATTTAAATGAATCGTTTGATATGGTTTCAAAGAGAATGTTTAACTTCTTTTGTTTCAACACGATTCAAGGCGCACGAGGGAAACGAAAACAGTCAATCACACGCAGCTCTCGCCTCATGAGTTATAATGCGCACTTATTAAGACACACGCGGCACATTAAGAAGAAATATGAGCACCCCTGCATGCGCTTAACTCACATTTTCCTGTCTCTGCTTTGATGCGTAAGACCACGGTGCAACTTGGCAGAGAAATGGCAAACACAACAAGAGGCAAGTACGGCGATCTGTGATTGCGAGAATTAATGAATGAAGCTGGAAGTAAGAAATATGAAAAATGAGTGAAAACACTTGAATATGTACACAGACATGTGCTCTGCGGCTAACATGAGAAGCTGCATCGGTAATAGACATGCCCACGGCACTGCATAGTAGAATATGGCATAACACTTTATAATAACTTTCATTAATATGGCTTTAATGCACATTATACTGTATAAGGCTTCAAGGAATAGTTGAAAAATGAGAATTCTTTCATCATTTATTCACTCCCGTGTTGCAAAAAAAAAAAAAACATTCTTTCTTGGAACACAAAATTCCATTTTGCGTCATTCTAATGTCATTGGTTCTTGCACATCTCGTAATTCATCACAACATAGCAAACTTGAATGTGCACATTTTTAGCAAATAATAACTTTTTTTGTGATCCAAATATAAATATATAAGTCAATTCAATGTATAGTGTATATGTTAAATATATAGTAGAAATTTTTATAAGTAAATAAAAAATATTGTATAAACTGTACTGTATACTAAACTGTAAACTGTATACTATACAAATATTTTTAAAACATACATATATATATATATATATATATATATATATATATATATATATAAACAGTATTCTTTAGATAAAAAGTTCAAAAGAACAGCATTTATTTATTTGAAATAGAAATCTTTTGTAACATTTTTAATTAGTGCTGTCAAATCAATTAATCGTATCCAAAATAAAAGTTTAACAGTACACACACATAAATTACGTAAGTACAAACATTTTAATGTCTTTACAGTAATTTTTGATCAATTTAATGCATCCTTGCTGAATAAAAATATTCCTTTATTACAGAAAAAAATACTTTACTGACCCCAAACTTTCTAACGGTATTTACAACCAAGTATCTGTTAAGCATTAGAGCCAGAAACCAGATTTACATACTGGCAAATAAATTGACTTGAAACTTGACTTGCACTTGACCAGCTTATATCAGTGAACAGCACTCTTGAAACTTGATTTAGACTCGGCCCTGAAAGGCCTGCGTCTTGTGAACATATCTGATTGTTGTTCAGCTGAAGATCGAAGTACTCACCATTGAAATTAACGTTCCGGATGTATCCCAGCAGCTCCTTTCCGTTGATATTGCTCATGCGGGGGCAGAGGCCGGGGTATCCGTAGCAATAGTCCCTGTGCATGCGGTGCAGCGCGTGTGCCATGGCATAAACCGCATCCATCACAAACTGCACCTTCCCTTCCTGCTCGTAACTGGAGTCGCGGCCCACCTTCTCCAGACCTGCACGAACACACACAAAACACACATTCTGAAAAAACACTGTCTTTTGAGAGCTCAGCATAAGATGTTTAATTTGGAAAATCCACTCTTGCAGATGCAGTAATTCTCTTCTTAATAAATTGCTGTTTAATGTTTCTCAAATGTAGCCACTCATTAGAGTAATTAGCTAATCAAATCCTCGAGGAGGTGCGTACGACGGCCATCTGATACACACGTTTTGCCCGTTAAAGCAGCAAAAATGTGTTCTTTCCAAACAAATATTTTCTTCCATATCTCTCGAGACGGCAAAAGTAATATCACGCCTGCCGTTCAGAACAAATATTCCAGCTGTTGTTGTGTGTAAATTGAATTTGGCTCGGGCATCTATGATTATTTCTCTCATAATCATCAGAGCACTTTCCAACTTGGTGTATTTTAGCATCGGATGCCTCCGGGAAGATCTCTCTTCTCCCGCCACGGTTTTCGACACAATGAAGGATAAATAAAACGTGGGCAAGGTAAATTAGCAAGACCTGGAGTCCTCCATCGCTTCTGCTGTCAGCGAGGAATTAATAGGCTCCTGTAAATGAAATCCAATCCACTTTTATAGCGCTTTCAGAGCAATGGGAAAATGATGCATTTGGTCTTCCAAAAACCAGATGGATTACCCGACCTGAACAGTGTGATTAATACGACACACAGAACAACAGGCCAGAGAAAACTGACTCCAAGTGTCAAAACAAGGTGAACATCAGGTTTATTTGTGGTCACACCTCCACAATGACAGACCATTCACAATCAAAATCATGAGCTATGTTCGGAAAGCAATACTAGCTGGAACCCGACTGGTGAAACATATTGGTGAATATTTAAAACAAATACCATATAATAAATTATAATATATAATAGTATAAATAATGTAGTAAAATACTTAAAATGAAAACAGAAAATTAATATAATCGTAAATATATTATAAATATAATAATGTAATAAAATAATAAATATACATTAAAAATAATATCAACCTATGTATAATATAATCATATAATGAAGTAATATAAAATATAGTATAATATAATAATATGTAAATTACTATATATAATAAAAATAAACAATAAATGTATAAAATAGTACAAACCTAAATATTATAAATATATATCTAATATAAATAAAATATATTTTCAACATTTTATATATATAAAATAAATAATATAAACAATAAATGATGCAATTAAATGTAAAATGTATTTTTTAACATTGTACATTACAAAAGTTACACACACATGTATGTATGCATAAAACATAGAATAGAATAGAATAGAATAGAATAGAACAGAACAGAATAGAACAGAATAGAATAGAACAGCAATATAATATAATATAATACAATACTGCAGTATTCAGTAAATAGATAGCTAGTATTCTATCAACAATGAATACAATGGCATTTGGCTTTTGTTTGTTGTAAATTTATTCATTCAGCAGATGCTTTCATCCAAAGCGACTTACAAATGAGGAAACATACAAACATGAGCGATTACTCATAAGCAGCCAATACCAGCAGTGCCACAATACACAAGTTCATGCGCTGCCTCGATTCAGAGCTGGAGCTGAGGGGCTTTGAGTGATAATACAATAATCATACAACAGTGTCCTGTTTTTGTGTTTAATACGGCAAGTGTGCAGGCTTTTCTGTGTCTCTGTTGAGCAGGAAAGGAAATAAACTGACGCTTATTGAGTGATTGATGGCAGCACGGATGACGGACAGCTTAATGAGAACAACAAGAGTCGAAATTAAATGTCAATTAGTGGCGCAAATTAAATTCCCTCCCTTTCATCGAAGACCTGCTCACATTTCCCTTCCATCTCTGGAGAACTACTGTTAAAAAGACTAAATAGTTTCCTATCTCTATAGTTTTGTAGCAGGCTGACAGTATCATAGAAAAAGAACGATATCTGGCTTGAATTCAGAGCTGATCGTAATGACTGGCAGTGTCATGAATATACACAAATTGTCCGTCTTCCAACTTTTTCTTTCTCTCACTCTGAGTTACGTCTCTGTGTGCCAACGTTGACACAATTATCACCATTCTATGTGCTATCTTATGCTAATGGGGACACTTCGGCTACATAATATATGCACATCTGACTGCATTACTCAAGCCAAGCTTGGAAAAACATCAGTACCTGTCTTTGTCAACATCAGCACTTGAACTGAAGTGTTCAGGGCTGTTTGTAAAGCCAAAATAAGAAACAGATCACTGCATTTGCAAACAAATGACACCCGATCAGTATCAGTCATTCTGTAAAACAGGTGCCAGATGTGTCCTTCACACTGTATACATGTATCTGTAAAAATATATAAACACTTCAAAAATCCAGACACTTTATTTCATTAGTGTGTGTATGTTTGTTTGTTTGTTTGTGTGTTTGTTTATTTATGTTCCTGGCTTCTGCTTATTGTATAAACAAATATAGCCATTTAGATAAAATGTAAATATTTATGTATAAACAATATTAATATTAATTTGCATGAACAAATATGATTAATGAAATATTGACATTTAAATAAAACATTTCATTGTGTGTGTGTGTGTGTGTGTGTGTGTGTACGTGTGTGTGTGTGTGTGTGTGTATATATATATATATATATATATATATATATATATATATAATTTATGATTATTAAAAATTAAATTAATACCCTGGTAAATAAATAAATAAATACATACATACATACATACATACATACATATTTAAACAAATATGAATATACCGTGGGCAAGGTGAACTAAGATCTCTCTCTATTTCCATTTTTTTTAAAAACATTTTAAATTAAATTAGTCAACTGTGTAAAAACATTACAATTCTATAAACACACACACACACACACACACACAGACACACACATTAAGCATCGCTTGACATCTCCTCTCATCACTCCTCATCGCTTTTATAATCTTATCATCTTTTTTTTTTTAATTGTAATTGTTTTTTAATTCCCAACAGGGGACAGTAATTGAATATTAAATACGTAAACATGTAAGACCACACCAGCATTTCATTCTCTTTCTAATAGGTACAGTTTCACAACTGAAACTTCATCATCTTTCTCAAGGCATAATAATATCCAAAGATATATTTAAATGCATTAATTCAGCTTGAAATAGCAAGAGCGCAATTTTTATTAACACCTTTGATATCCGATAAAGTACTTAAAAATCAAACTGAAAAGGCACCGTTTGACAGAATGATGTGCATGCCCGCTGCAACACAGCCCAAAAAGCCAATGTGTCTGAGCGGGTTCCAGACAGCCGATCCTGTTTGCCATTGGAGAGCACATTTCTGAACCCATCACTGCAATTTCTCCAAGCTGATGGGATTCATGAACTTCAAAATGAGACTGACACTCATGCTGTCCGAGATCCGATGCCCTCTTTCCCCGAGTCATTACGGCTCACGCAGCGGCCCTGTTTGCTGTCACTGCTCCAATACGTGTTTTTAAGCAGCTCTGATTTATTTGAGGAAAGGCTAAACACATCCTGACATCAGTTATTTTATTTCCAACCGTTCTCCCCTCTATAATTTTCAGCAGGTTAGTCTTTGTGTAAGCGCTCGGCTCGTGGAAGAAAGAGTCAAAGCACGTGTGGCACTAGAGACTAGTCTTATTGTTGGCAACAAGACGGAGCGTGAAATCGCATTAAGAGTTGCGGCTGAGGTTCTGCCACCTTGTGCTCTCCAGGGCTTGCTGGCATACGGTTTGCTGGGAAGGCGAGACCAGCTGAGCTCTTGACACCAATCTAACAACAGTCGGATTCGTCTCGTCACCCGGAGCAGCCAGGTGTGGCGTCTGCACAGGAAGTCAGGGTCGTGCGCTTATTTAGCCTTCCTGTTTCAGAAGAGCTACAGTAAGGTGAAAGTCCCAAATGAGGATGCTGGGTTTTAATTACAACTCAGTCAGGGTAATAAATTGCACGGCGCAGCAGAGGAGTCTAGCAGATAGAGAGAGCAGATTCATTGCTTTCAGTGCATGAGGCAATATGGAGAAATAAAAAAGAAAAATTATGTGCAAAGTAAAAATGGGGAGGAACCTCATGAAACATGTCCAGCTCACGTTACACTCCAAAACCTAAAGAACCAAATGAGAGAATATATTTAAGAGAATTTTCTGCCTATAACACACACCCCCACCTCAAATTCCCATTGTTGTCATTTAAATAAAATAAAATAAAATAATTAAATGATAAAATATATAATAAAATAAATGATAAAATAAAACAAAAAAATTAAATAATAAAATCTAAAAAAAAAAAAGCAAAAATCAAAAAAGCAAAAAAATCAATATGAACATTAATATTAATGTTGATTAAATAATAAATATCTGAACTATATTATAATACGGATTTATACATCATTGTAGTATAGTGGCACAAACATCAATTTATTATTTTGTTTTACAAATAAAAAAATCTGTATCTGTATTGCATTTTTTATGAAAACAGTAGGAAAATGAAGTATTACATTAATATAACTCGCCATTGAAAACAACAAGAAGTACTGAATTACAAGAAGTAACTAAAGAAATAAAGAAATATATTAAAACATCTTAATGTATTGCATTAATTAGAATTATTGGTGTACTTATTATGATGAAAATATTGTAACTTTTAAAAAATACTTAAGAATCTTAAACATATCAAAATTAGGCTACATTTTTTATGCAATTTTTTGCATTAAAAATATGAACAAGACATGCTTTCATGATAGTAAACTTCAACATTTGTGCTCAAAGACCTGACAAAGATCTGAATCATTCTCTTGTTTTTTTTTTACATTGCTCATCAAGATAGATAGATAGATAGATAGATAGATAGATAGATAGATAGATAGATAGATAGATAGATAGATAGATAGATAGATAGATTATTATTAAAAATAATTAAATAAATAAATTTAAGAATGCCTACAGTATGCATACACGCATTACATCTACCAGTCTGGTTTGACTCTGATCTGCCAAGTTAAAGTAAGTCCAGTACTGCACAGAATTGCACAGAATTTGGTCTCACAGAAACGAGAGACACATCTGTAAGTTAAGTGCATGTCACAGGGTTAAAACGGCATGTCACAAGGCTAGATGATGTTGTAATAAAAGCCAAGCATGTGAATTTCAGCTTGACACCGGGTTTCTGAGGGCATGATGGGAAAAAAGCAGCTCCTTTAGCATTCACAGCATGGCACTCCAAACACCGCCTGCCGTCTTTAAAAACCCCTTTACTCCATTATGTCTCATGTCTGAGAAGACTAGCATTCTTATGTCTGAGAGATCAATGAGTCTGAAGAGAGTGCGTGATCTTCACAAGTGAGATGATGAACCACAAAACTCTCAGAACAGCCGAGAACCGCAGACTTCCATCGTTCAGCTAATAGCGCCGTGCCTGTTACCCACTGAGAACTAATAGTGCTGTTATTTAGGGAGATGAAGAAACATTTCTTTGTCTTTTTACCAGATGCACATGGGAGTTCATTCACTTTTGCATTCTGATCTGGAGTTTCAGATGAAACAGAAATAAAGTGATTTTGCATGGCACTGCAATAGCACCTCGTCCTTATATGTTGTAAACTTAAAGATAGCATTCCTACTCAACTAGTTCCAGAATCATTTCTGCATAAAATGAACTTGTCACATCACTAGAGGTTGCTGCGGCTCATGTCTCCTCAAATAACCAGCTCTCATTGAAAATGAATGAGTTCCAGTTGCTTTGTCACTGCAAATCGCTGTCAGTGTGACCGAGATAGAGTGAGAACAAGAACTTTACGACCAAGAAGACAAGAGAGAAAGAGTTCACAAGCAGCATTTGGGTTTGTAGGTTAGTCTGTGAAGGGTTTCAAACTAGAAAAAATACTTTTAAACAGCCCCTCAAGAGTTAATATTTTATCCTTAAATCAGACCCGTAACACGTATGTTTGTTGAACAGATATACATTTTAAAAGTTTGGGATCAGTAAGTTATTTATTTATTTTTTTTTAAAAATAATACTAATATTCAGCTAGTTGCCGATGCTTTTCTCACATTTCTTATTTTAATTTAATGCTGTACTAAATGTACAAATGCTAGATGTACTAAAATAACTGAAACTGAAATAAGAATGAATAAATTACATAGACATTTATAAAAACAACTACCAAAAATAATAAAAACACAACAAAATATGGTTCAAAATATGGATAAAAACTATTTTAGTATCTCAATGACACTAAAATAACACTGATCCAAATCAACAACACTTTTAACAGACTATAAACAGGAAAGAAACAAAAAGAGAAGCACACATAAAACTGTCCACAAACTCCTATGCATCAATGTGTTCTTGTTCAAACCCTCAGTGCTTCTGAATGCTGCAGATGACATAAATAACAACTAAATAAAAGCACAACTCTGCATGATGTGAAAATCCCCACAATCAAGCGGCTGAAAGTATAGATTGGCTCTTGGGAAAACAGCGCCACAATTTTCTCACTGCCCATGTCAACACTAATTGCGTATCCGGCGCATTCAGGGGCATCTTTGTGAAGCGTTTTTGATTCTTTATGTACCTGCCTCAAAAAAGACACACAATTGGCCACAGTCCTGTCAGGACAAAAAAAAAAAAAAAAAAAAAGGCTCTTTCACATCCAAAGACGCTTCAGCCAGGTAGAAGTGTCGTTTCAAATATTTATAGACTCATTCTTGTAGACAGCAATGGCCGTGCTGCTGTTAGGCTATCAGTGCTTCGGTGATCCTACACAGCCCAGACATTAAATACAACACACGGCAGGCTTTCCATACCGCTGTTTCCTAAATTAAACCATTGATTGCCAGCATCAATATGTCTAATGACTGAAGACAGTGAAGCAGAGCTGAAACGCCAGGCTCGTCTGTAATGAAGTTGCGGATGGTGTCTCGTTAGGTCAATGAGTGAGTAAACAAGGGCTGTTAGTTGCACATTAACTTCCACCACAGGTGCAGAAACAGACAAACATGAGTGTGGAGAGCGTTTGAGCTCTGCACGCACTCTCTGACGATTTTATTAATGAGAAGTGGGTCGGAATCGTGACCTTTGCATCATCAACATGGAAAACAATCTGCCGGCGTGGAATCAATCACTAGGCCGCGTGTCGTAGTGACACGAATCACAGCGGCAATGTAATTAAAGAGGCCTGATTGCTTGTAAAGAGCGACACTCTGTAGAGTAGATGGAGACGAGTGGATGCCTGGGAAATATATTCATAGACTGGACAAGATGCACAGTTTTAATATCCAACCGCAAACTCTACTACAAACGAACTGAACTGGCACTTCAAAAAAAAAAAAAAAAAAAAGATCAGAACTTTTAATTAAAAAAACTCACACACAAATGTTAGGTATTTTTACTCAATATTTAACCAACTGTTTTTATTGATACTATAGTGTAAGTGCATTGTATGGTTCAATAAGATTTTTTTAATGTTTTCGAAAGCCTCTTATGGTCACCAAGCCTGCAAATATTTGTTATAAAAATACAGGAAAAGCAGTAAAATTGTAAAATATTATTACAATTTAAAATAACTGTTTTCTATTGTAATATATATTAAAATGTAATTTATTCCTGTGATCAAAACTGAATTTTCAGCATCATTACTCCAGTCTTAATTGTCACACGATCCTTCAGAAATCATTCTAATATGCTGATTTTCTACTTAGTTATCATCAATTATTATTGGAGCTAAATTATTAATAATTGTTCTTAATATTATCGATGCTGAAAACAGTTTTTGCTACTTCATATTTTTTGTGGAAACCTTGATAAAAAAAATTTCAGTATTCTTTGATGAATAGAACGTTTGAAAGAACAGTATCTATTTGAAATAGTAATCTTTTGTAACATTATAAATGTCTTTACTCTCACCTGTAATCAATTTAAAGCATCCTTGCTGACTTAAAGTATTAATGTCTTTAAATAAATAAATAAACAAACACTTATTGTTTTTTTCTCTAACTTATTATAAAGCATGTTATACATACATACATATACATATATATATATATATATATACACATTTGTAAATTTAACACACCTCTCCTCAACAAGACATATGATTTGAGTAATAAGTCTTGTATGGAGCACAAAAATGAGTTAAACACTGAGGTTTAATATTTAAAGTTAGAGGGCTTGTCAAAACCCTAAGCCTAATTCTGAGCACTAGTAACTGTGATGTTTACTTTAGCAAACACTGAAAGCGCTCTATTTCGGTCAGTTTTCATTACCCACATCTTCTGTTTCCATTGTGCTTAAACACAGTTGTAGAAACACAGCCCTGGGCTCAGTGTCTCCTGATTCTGCACACATTACCAGCATTATGTGTCCTGTGCTTCATTTGTTTTGGTATGTGACACTGGCCTTGTGGCTTGAGCTACTGCATGCATTAAAATGAGAGAGTGTTGTACGCAGAGAGGTTTGCATCAGCTGTGGCAGCCTGTCGATAACATTTCCACATGCAATTGGAAGTGGATGGAGGCTTCATAATGCAAGCAAAACGATATCAATTAGACAGCTAAAGCTGTCATTATTCACTGTGCAATCATTATTTCCATACAGAAATGGCCTGTAAAAACCAAGATGCACAAATTAAGTCAGATCTGACATAACAAATCTCTCACGCATTGTGTACAGATGAATATAAGCAAACCAACACACACAGTGATGATTAATGCTTTATATTAAGGCATTAAAGCGTGTAGCTTTAATTAAAATTTAATTTTGCATTAAAGCATGTCGCTGCAATGCAACATAAAAATGCACCTGGCATTTTGTGCCACTACAAACTCCATCACTGGCTGACATAAAAATCTATTGTGACCGCCACACTGACCCCGATTCTTCATCCACTAAAACACACTGCAAAACAAGCAGGGGAGATCCTTCACAAACATGGTGCTGCATACTGAGTAAACATTTAATAAATATTCACTTTTAAACAAATGAAAACATATCAAAGAGTAAAGGGTCCTACATTATATGATAATAAAATCTGTTTAGATATAGAGTTACTTTATTTACATACTTTATTTTTCAATAAATTTGTCTTGGACCCAAAGCTGTAATAATGCACAACATAACACAATACAACAACATTTAAGAGGAGGGGATAGTAATTGCGACAATTCTGTCTTTTTTTTCTCCGCATTGTGAGATGTAAACAAAATTCTGAGAAAAACAATTGGAATTGTGAGATTTAAACTCAGAATTCTGAGAAAAAAGTCAAAATTGTGAGTTGTAAACTATCAATAGAAAAAAATATCAATAGTGAGATTTAAACAGTTTTTCAGAATTCAAATAAATTGCGACTTATCTTACAATTATGACTTTTTTCTCAGAATTGAGATGTAAACAGAATTCTGAGGAAAATAAATCTGAATTATGTGATTTAAACGCATAATTCTGAGAGAAAAAAACAATTGTGAGATTTAAACTCAGAATTCTGAAGAAAAGTAAGAATTGTGGGATGTAAACTCAGAATAATAAGAAAAAAGTAAAATTTGCAAGAAAATCAAAATTGCATAATTAAGGAAAAAAGTCAGAATGCTAAATGTAAATTCACAATCCCAAGAAAAAAGGCAGAATTGTGAGAAGTAAACTCGCAATTGCAAGATATAAACTCACAAGACACAAGTCAGAATTGTAAGATGAAAACAGAATTCTGAGGGAAAAAGTAAGAAGTGTGAGATAAAAAGTCAGAGATACCTTTATTTTTTATCCTGTGGAGGAAACAAGCTTCCATATTTATCTGCTACAACTAAGTTGCTAAAAGAGTGTGCAGCTTTCATGAGGACTGTTGGGTGTGATGATTTATTTGTGTGTTTGAAGAAAGAGTGTGATGAAGTTTTCCGCTTTCCTGATGGTTCCGTTGTTGTGTTTCGAGTGAGAAAAACAACTCATACTGCGAATGACTGAGACGTCACAAAATGTGAGTGGTGGCGGTGTGTGTGTGATGTATAATTATGTTCATTATGTCAAGCACATTCTATCAGAAGTGGCGGAAGTTTCCTAATATAAAAGCCGAGGGTTGCGTTCGTTCCCCTGGTGCACTTTTCTAAGCGCACATTCACAGAGACATTAAAATCCTGTGTCACTCACAATGGCTTTCTTACTGCTCGACGGCAAATTTCATTCTCCTCTATATTGTAGATTTAATAGCAGCTCTGCTCTGAGTGTGTTATTTCTTTTTGTATTATATCGTAGGTCGTGTTGTGGATTTTTCTAATAATAAAAGTCTGATGTGCAGTGTAGAGATAATCTAACGTTGCAGCTCCATCTACAACAAAGCTGCACAAACATCAGTTTATTAACATATTAACACTCACATTTACATATCATTGCCTATGCAGTATTCAGCCATGAGCCAAAAAATGGTTAAGGGTGTAAACCTTGAAATAAACAATTCAACAGCTAGAATATGCATCCATAATACACAATAATGCTTCCTACAGTGGAAAAAGTCCATCTCCTATTGTCCTCTCACATCAAAATCCAAAAACATATTTGTTTAAAGCTGTTCTGAACTGTTTTTGCTTGTGAACTGTGGTTCATCTGTGCATATTTCTCTCCTGATTCAGACTTTTTCACCGGAGAAAGCAACATTATGGATAGAGGACTCATATTTTAAACAGAAGCAATGGTTTGAAGTTAAAAACATCTCAATGATGGATTTGTTTCTTACGAACACGCAGCTTTTCATTTCACAAGACATTAATTGATGGACTGCAGTGGTGTGCATTACTTGTGGATTATTGTGATGTTTTATCAGCTGTTAGGAATCTCATTCTGACGGCATCCATTCACTGCAGAGGATCCACTGATGAGCAAGTGATGTAATGCTACATTTCTCCAAATCATCTCATCTACATCTTGGATAGTGTCAGAGTGAATAAATTTTCATCTTGGATAGTGTCAGAGTGAGTAAACTATTCCTTTAAAATCTGCGGTCATGAGCCTCAGCAGACGGCTGCGTAATCTGAATTCTAATGCTGCAGCTCAAGGTGGATATTCAGGCTCTGTTGACCGACACAGTCACTTTGTTAGTCTGACCCTGGTTTGTCTGGGCTCATTTTGTTGGGTGAGGTTGTAGGACTGTTGCAGTCTCTCATGAGCAGTGATGCACTCAGGTAGACGAGATCTTCTCCCTGTCACGCACTCTGTGCTGTCCTCAAATTAGCACAGTGACTCACGACACACACTGAGCTTCCTCTCCATCTGACCTGTGTGTGTGTGTGTGTGTGTGTGTGTGTGTGTGTGTGTGCGTGTGTGTGTGTGTGTGTGTGGACAAGCAGCTCCAGACTGACAACAGATTGGCTCCCTATTGTTGTTACAACATTCCCCCCGGCATACTGTATCATAACACATGAAGAGATCAGCCCATATTATTTTTTAAACACTAGTTATTTTACTAGTTATTTTTATTTTTTATTAAGGGTTTGACAACCAATACAGAACTGATTTTGGTAATACTTTCCAATAAGGGTTAATTCATTAACATTTAACACCACACATTAGGTATCATTAGTTAAACATTAATCACCTTTTTATAGGATTTGTTTATCTAAGTTAACATAAATTTAAAAATATGCTATTGTTTATTGTTATTTCATCTTCATTCATAATATATGAACTCTGAATAACACAACTTAAAATGTTAAAATAGTACTAGTACATAAACAAAACATTAACCAAGATTAATAAATGCTGTAAAAGTATTGTTTATAGTTTGCATATGTTAGATATTGCATTAACTATTTTTATTGTATAAAACATTATTGTACAGTGTTAATCTGATATTAATATTAATCTGTTATTATTTCTGGGAAAAAAAAATGCATTGCTATTATTATTTAAACCTTTGAACGTTATTGTAAATAAAATGTTATTTATTTAATTAATATTTTGTTATTATTAAAGATTATTATTATTATTATTATTATTACTAATAATACCATTAAAACTTTCAACTTTATTATTGTTATTAATGTTGTTAAATTAAAATTTTCAACATTACAATAAATTACAATTTATAACATGTTTTACAATCCAAATGTTGGCAAATGTATTGTTATTTCATAACTATAACTAAACTATTTGTTAGTTTGTTTGTCTATGTAAACATGCAGCAGAAGGACATGCTAAACGGAGAAAAAAAAAAAAAAAAGCCAGGTGTAAATCTATGGACCAATCAGATGAATCTGGAAGCAGGTCAGATATCTTGAGTCTATCGAATGTTTACAGTTGCAACTTTACCAAAACAAGTTGTAACTATGTCAGAGAAACTAACACAACTGTGCGTAACAGGAGTTAATGTACCCATAAACGTGCCTTCTGTTAAATTGTGTTCCACTCTGTCTAGCTGTTGTTAACGCAAGAGTGTGTTCTGTGTGAACAGCCCCCTAGACTGTCACATGTGGCCTCTTATAAGACAGGAGAGAGGAAAGAAAGGTGCTATGAAATCAGACACTGGAAACGGTCCAAATGTCACCAAGACGTCTGTCTGAAGGCTTACAGCGGGAACACACATTGTTTGCATTGACTGCTCAAGCTGTGGCACCTGACAGCCTCACAGAGACGTGTCACTTCCTGTCCATACAAAGTACCGCACTTGGGCCTCTCTTCAAACCATTTCGCTTTTGTTGCATTTTCCTTTTAAAAGAATAGTTTACACTAAAATGAACATTTGCAGTTAATGTAGTCACCCTCAGGCCATCCAAGATGTAGATGAGTTTGTTTCTTTATGGGAACAGATTTGGAGAAATTTAACATACAGTAACTTGCTCACCAATGGGATCCTCTACAGTGAATGGGTGCCGTCAGAATGAGAGTCCAAACAGCCGATAAAAGCATCACAAGTAATCCACTCAACTCCAGTGCATTAATTAACATCTTGTGACATGAAAAGCTACATCTTTGAAAGAAACATACCATTGCTTCTTGCTATATCATATCAAAATCCACCCACATATTTGCTTAGAGCTGTTTTGGACTGTTTTCACTTCGGTGCTTGATCTGTACATTTTTCTCTCCTGATTCAGACAAGACAACTTTTTCATTGCATAAAGCAATTTTATGGACAGTCGACTCATATTTCAGCAGGAAGCAACGGTTTTAAGTACAAAAAGTTTTAGTGATGGATTCGTTTCTTACAAAAATGCAACTTTTCACTTCACAAGACGTTAATTGATGGACTGGAGTGGTGTGGATTACTGTGATGTTTTTATCAGCTGTTTGGACTCTCATTCTGACGGCACCCATTCACTGCAGAGGATCCATTGGTGAGCAAGTGATGTAATGCTACATTTCTCCAAATCTGATGAAGAAACAAAATCATCTACATCTTTGATGGCCTGAGGGTGAGCAAATATTCATTTCAGGGTGAAATATTTCTTTAAAACCAACAACCCTTTTAGATATGAACACAGCAAAATGGACCAATAATAGATTGAATGCAAGCACATCTTACCAGTGCACTTTTTAAGGCTTCCTGGCCGTTTTCCATGCATCCCCAGCTTGCATCCAAAGTTCTCCTCCCAGAACTCAGCAAACCACACGTTCCTTCTGTTGTTGGAGAGTGAGCGGCTCCGGAAGTAGCGATCGAACGCTGAGGAGAAAGAGGTGAAGAAAAAGAAGATAAGCATCTGAAAGAATGACACACATTTGTGTCAGTGAAGTGGCAGAGCATGCGCAAATCCTCGGTGGTATTCCTGTCTGGATGCCTGCATCTAATCCGTGTCCCCACAGACACAATTATACAATGTGTTCTGACAAAAGTGCTCTAATTGGTGGGTCTATTCCCGAGCTGGTGCCTGCAGGCCTGAGAGTCGGCGCTTGAGGGACAGCGCTATGATTACTTGAGTGCAGACAACGACCAGAAGAAGGCTCGGATGCGCTTGGCGTTATATGGATACGGTATTAAGTGTCAGACCATGATGCTAATTGTTCACAATGCTTGTGTGACACCATTGGAGAGCAGGAATAAATATCTCCACTAAGTCTGAGCAATGCAATCTAGGGGAGATGAGAAGCACACTAACTGAATGTATAAACTGCAATGCAAATCTATGAGAATCCAGTCAATCAGTTTACAATGATTGCTGACTTCTAAACAGGAACCAAAATGAACTTCATGTAATAGCAGAATAATGCGGTGAATTTATGTATACTGAGCCACTTTTTTGATATTGAGATAATTGATATTTTCACAGTATACATGAATTGTCAAAGGAATAAAATAAAATAAAATAAAATAAAATAACAAAATAAAATGATAACTTTTTTCATGATTTACCATTTTTCCAGTTGTGTGTGATTACTGGATTTTTTAAACTCATTTTGCAGATATTGCACTCACAAGTTATTAACTGCTTAAATAATTTAGAGTTAAATTAAAAAAAAACTATTTTTCCATAGGTTTTTATAACTAGAAAGAAATATGCTATATTGAAATTTTTATGACTTACCATAACTTAAGGCTTTATTTCTTAAAGTTTTTTGGTGATCTAGATATTTTCCCATTTTTGTTTTAATATTTCTTAAAATCAACGCTTGGTTCTAAATATCAATCATTTTGATTATTCCTGTTACTAACACATAATTTTTTTTAAAGTTGTCACACATACACTACCATTCAAAAAAAAAAAAAAAAAAAAAAAAAAAACTAAACAAATGAAAAAAATAAAAATAAAAAAAACTTTTTATTCAGCAAGGGTGCATTAAATTGATTCAAAATGAGAGTAAAGATTTATAAAGTTACAAAACATTTATATTTCAAATAAGTGTTTTTTTTTTTTTTTTTACTTTCTGTTCAAAGAATCCTGAAAAAAAAAATCAACATTGATAATAATAAAAATGTTTGTTGAGCAGCAAATAAGCATATTTTAATGACTTTTGAAGGATCATGTGACACTGAAGACTGGAGTAATGATGCAAAAATTCAGCACATTACACTGAAGACTGGAGTGATGATGCAAATATTCAGCTTTGCATCACAGAATTAAATTTCATTTTAAAACCTATTCAAATAGTAAACACTTATTTTGAATTTCAATAATATTCCACATTTTTCCTGTTTTTACTGTATTTTTGAACAAATAAATACAGCTTTGGTGAGCAAAAATGTCTTTAAAGACAATCTTAATAACCGTAGATTTTTGAACAGGAGTGCATTGGTAAATTACATGTTTTAATATGTACGTACCCTCCACTGTGGCACGTTTGGGCAGGATGGTAATGGCCCCTTCTGCCACTCTCTCCTGCTGAATGACCGGTGAGATCTTGGAGCCCCAGCTGTCAGACCCCACCCACAGGAAATGACCCGTCTGGTTGCTCCTCTTGGCAGCATCCAGCACTCGTCTGCAGACATAAACAATGATACATCAGCTTCAAACAACAGCACATCCATTTCTCACGCATGACACTGTGCCGTATCTTATCTGCGCTTCAGATAAATGTACGTCAGGAGCTGCTGGCATCTGTTTGCTGTAACTCACTGACTGATATTCAAATAAAGACACGCTCTCCATCCTCACTCATGGCTGAGACTCGGATGGGCCCTGGAGATCTAAAGCTGGGATTTCAATGGTCAGCCTTGAGAATGTATTGTGTGTGTGTGTGTGTGTGTATATATATATATATATATATATATATATATATATATATATTATTGAGAGGGATTTGAGAGAGAGGACAGGAGCGCTGTGAAGCTGCTAGCACATTCTGTCACTGTCAAACATGGAGAGAGAAGCCACTGGAAAGAGCGAATTAACTGAGGATTATGTCCAACGATTATGTCACTGAAGTATATATATATATATATATATATGGCAATTTTAGGTCCAAAGGATCTTATTTTTCAAATAGTTTTTAAATCACTTGTGCAGCAGAATCAAACTCTTCAAAATCTTGGAGAAAATTAACTAAATTAACACTTTCACTCTTTAATAATTTTTTATGGTCTCTCAGTTTATTTTCACAGTGGGAACTAGTTAGTCCGTCCTTAGTCAATCTGTTAATAAGCCCAACATTTAACATTCATTTTCTTCTTGACTATGAAAGTCTGCATAACTTGAGTCTGAGGTCAGTTTAGCATTTGCCTCCAGGGCCTATAAATAAATATTGTACTGCTCAGCAGCTGTTATATCAACAAACATATGTAAAGATGGCAGGAATGCCAACATTTTTGAGTCCATTTGGAGCCAAATCTCAGTGCACAGAGCAGCACCTCAGGGACTCGCTCAGGAAAGACCAGCGCAATCTGAGGACGCGGAGGAAATTAGAGCAGCCCTCCCTCCAGGCTCAGAGAGCCTCGCTTTACATCCTCACCAGCATTTTTAATTGCTTTCCATCTGTATGAAGGTGCAGTAAAGTTGGATGATGTACAGGTGGCAACAGAGATAAAGGTGGGAGCTGAGCAAAGGCTGCTGGGAGGGACGGTACTTTAGGAGAAATGCGTTAATGAGTCTGTTGTAGCTGTTCCTCCCCTCTTCCTCACTCTATATCACTGGCTGTGCTCAGAATAGCATGCTGCTTTATTAATATTTCAGCTTTTTTTGAAAGTAAACTTTCTGCATTCCACAGTGCAATGGATTCAAAGTCAGGGTTATACTTAACTAAAACAAAAAAAACATAAAAGTACATTTTTTGTTTCCTGAAATAATATATACTGTGTATATATATATATATATATATATACAAACTTATTTCTGCTAGTTGACAAAGCAATATTACTAATTTTCATTTAGTTTAAAAATAAAATAAGTAAAACTGACAAAAATTAATAAAAACTACTTAGATGTATTAAGAAATAAAAATGACAACAAAAAAACAAAAACACAATGACAACAGAAAATACAAAAGTAACAACTAATTCAAAACATTAAAAAATATATATTCAATGATACTAAAATAACACTGATTTGAGTTGCCTTTTTTCCCATTTTTTGGTCAAGCATATAAAATATTATTAGTATTTTTTTGGTTATTTGAAATAAAAAAAAGAATATTGACAACAATATCAACAAAAATGTACTAAAATAACTAAAACAGAAAATAATAATAATAATAATAATAATAATAATAATAATAATAATAATAATAATAATAATAAACTATATAGACATTTAAAAACAATTAATAATAATAACTATTAAAAAGCACAAAAAGAAATTAAATAAAAAATGTTATTAAAATAAAGCGTGTATATATAGTATCTCAGTAATAAAATAACACCTGATAGTTTGTCTTTGGTCATTATTTGATCCCACTACAAAAAATTAAGATTAAAAATGTTTTTAAAAATAACCCTAACACACACACACAAAGATTAATATTTATATATTTATCTGATTCAGCTACTTCAGTTGTTATTTAAAGAACAATAGGCAGTATACAGTATTTACTACACAGTATTCATTGTGCAAGTATTCTATTCTGAACACAACCAGCTTTCTTTCTACTTCCTCTTTCCTTTCCTCCTCAAGGCACTGATGAATGGTTTCTCTCAGCTGGAGATCTTTAAGAGAGCAGTGAATGGTTTGACAGGAAATGTCTTTCAAGAACAGAAAGGCGACACCTGATATCGTCCTCGTTTGCAAACATGATGATGGCCCGGGCGTTGGGGGTCTCTAGGAGGCGGCGGATGATCTTGTCGAATTCCCCAGGCCTTGGCTCTCGAGGGATCTTCAGAGACTGTGCGATACACACACCACCTAGATAGAGAATGAGACTGAGAATTAGGCTTTGTTCATTCTGCACACAAAATCCCATTTCTTTTCCAAATCCATTTGCAAGTGATGCAGTCGGGTCTGTTATTCAGACGGTGTAGTCAAAAACATGCTACATTGGTTGCCAGAACAAAGACATATGATCACACGGTAACTTTATTACAATGATTCAACAAGAACATTAAATTTTGGGGAAAAATGAAATGAAATGAAATGAAATAAAATAATTATTTATTAATAAATTATTCATTTATTCTGGAAGAACGAATGTAATGGATTAAAAGTGACATTAAAGACATTTTTAATGTTACAAAAGATTTCTACTTTTGTAAATTCTGTTCTTTTGAAATTACTAATTATCCAAGTGTTCTGAAAAAAACTGTTTCAACTAAAATATTATTATAATGGCTGTTGAAAATTCAGCTTTGCATCACAGGAATAAACTTAACTTTACAACATATTCAAATAGAAAAGAGTGATTTTAAATTGTAATATTATTTCACAATTTTACAGTTTTTACTGTGTTTTTAATCAAATAAATGCAGCCATGGATAGTAGAAGAGGCTTCTTTCCAACCTGAAACCTACGAATGGTAGCATGTTTTAATCTGGGAGAAGGGGTAGACCATTAAAATCTATACATAAAATATATTTGAAAAGTAAAACAACCAGAAAAACAGAAAATAAACAAAAATGCGAGTACCAATATCAATACTGGATTTCATGTAGTCAATTTATGAAAAAATACACAAGCAATGGTATTTCTGCTTCCTGTCTGAAGGTCTTGTAGTTAGTCTATCAAAATGACTCCATCATTCAAATCTTGTCTCCAGGTGCTTGACATCATTTATTCAAACGTAACACGGCAGACTTACAAAAATCAGGTCTTGACAGGCCATATTGAGGTGGACAGAGTAATATTTCATATTTAATGTAAACTGTAATATCTAAGCCTCCGTCCCTTCGAGAGCTCGATTATACCATTAACGTCCCGAACGGGGGTGAATGATGGACTTCCTCCTGTAATCTCCTCCTGTTACAGTCCATTTAATGAGCGCCGGCGTTTTCCTCAGCGAGCCGTGTCACTGTATGCCAAACCAATGCGGCTCCTTATACGTTCTGTCACAATGACAAATACTAATTAGCCTTAATTAATGCCCCTCACAATGGTAATCACCAATCTGTTGCGTTCATGCCCTCCTCCGATCCATGATGATTGTGAGTTTATGGAGTGCGATATTTGCTTGGGGCTACACTATGGAGGAAACAGTCATTTAGACCATTAGCTGCCATTTCCAAACATGTAGAAGAGCTGTTTCTGTGACTTTTTTGGCCACAAATGGTATTTGATTATATTTATGCTACATTAAAGCCAGACTGTGACACTATGAGCAAAAAGTAGCTTTGAAGCTACAGTACACTACGTTCAAAAATTAAGGTTTTTTGAAAGAAATTTATACATTTATTTAGCAAAGATGCATTAAATTGTTTAAAAGTGACAGTAAAGACATTATTAGAATGATTTCTGAAGGATCATGTGACACTGAAGACTAGAGTAATGATGCTGATAATTCAGCTTTACATCACAGGAATAAATTACATTTCAGAATATATTCATATAGAAAACACTCATTTTGCATTGGAACAATATTTCAGAATTTTCTGTTTTTTATTTATTATTATTATTATTATTATTTTGTAAGCCCATTTCCCAGCAATTCTGAGATTATATCTCACAATTTGGACTTTGTTTCTCGCAATTCTGAGAAAAAAAGTCATAATTACGAGATACAGAAATTGAATAGCAATTGTGAATTTATAATGCGCAACTGAGATATAAACTTACAATTCTGTGAAGAAAAGTCAGAATTGTGAGGTATAAGTTTGCAATTGCAAGACAAAAGTCAGAATTGCAAGATAAAAAGTTGCAATTATCATTTTTATTTTTAATTGCTAGAAGTAAACTCAGAATTATGAGGGAAAAAAGTCAGAGTTGTTGAGATATACTCAGAATTGTGAAATGTAACCCTGGAAATACAAGGGGAAAAAAAATCTGAATTCTGAGTTTATGTCTTTCAATTCTGACTTTTTCTTGCAATTTCGAGTTTCTGATCAAATAAATGCAGCTTTGGTAAGCATAAGAGACTTTTATCAAAAACATTATTAAAAAAAACTTACAACCTTGAACTTTTGAACTGTAGTGTATCTAACATGGTAATACTTGTAAAATACACACCTATTGATTGATATTTATATACCTTAGTTAGCTCACCGCAACATAATCAAAACAGCAATGAACCCTTTCGCCACACTACAACGCTGCCTGTTGGAAAAAGTAGCTTGCTACAAGAAAAGCTACAGTGTTCTGAAAACAGCTAAGCTACTGTCACGCTACCGAACCAATGTAGCGACAACACGGGGCACAGAGCATGTCTTTCTAACTCACTGATGTCTCTCCAAATCTCTTTCCAAAAACAGAATGAGGCTTTTATGCGCCATAAATGGGAGAACATCAAAAGGCCAATGAATTAGCATTCCAGAGCTTGGCTTTTCAACACACCAAAGTCCTTATGCATTTTGTGCCTTTCCATTTATTTGGCGTTCAATAGCAGATACAGCAGTCTTTGTGCTGCACAGGGACACACATTCAGATAAACAGCGAGGAAGAGAAACACTGGCTTTACTAAAGCTCATACACTGATTGCATGAGCAGACATCAACATTGCAGCATGTTGCAGGGAGTGAGCTGGAAGAATTCGGGCTCGAGCACTGAGATAAGCAGCTCCGCCTACCGGTGACTAATGCATGTGCCCTAAGTGTCAAGCTCGAGAAATTAGTCACTACACAATTAATATGCATGAACGATTGCATTAAAATATGCCCAGTTTATTTTTAGTTCTGAAAGGACAGAAGGAATAACTGTGAAGCCGTCATGCACTCACTCAAATCCTTCCAAACAATTCATTGCAATAATACTCGAAGTGCACAGTGACTTCTCTAATTGTTTAAAGCAGCAGTTTGAAGTCATTTAAGCTGCTCGTTTGATAATAAAATGATCCCTCCTATATCAGGGACACGACGAGCTCCAGCGTCTCTGCTAATCTTTAATGATTGGATTTTCACTGCTTTATGAATCATGAATTATCTAATTGTTTCCAGCCTCGCATGTCGCCCCTCAAACACACACATGGGCTGGCTAATACTGTCATTTATTTCCATTGCTGGGAAACTGAACATTTTCCGAAGTGAAGCGATTCACGTTGGGTAATTAACTTTCCGTTTGATGGCCGTTTGGTTTTGTGACTGACCGAAGGCAACTCTTTACTGTTACACTACAGTATAACACATTCTTTCTACACAAAATGACTTTTTATATCAATTGTATACCAATTTATCTTTTATAATATATAGCATTTTTGATATTCAACCCCCAAAGTGATTTATATGTAAATCAACATTTCTAAATTGTAAATAAAGATTAACTGAGTATGTCTTTCAAGAAAATAATATCAGTCTTTCTAAAAATCTTTGAATTATGAGATAAAGTCGGAATTACAAGAAAAAAAATGGAACTTTAAGATGTAAAGTCAATTATGAGAAAGTCGTAATTATGAGAAATTAATTTAGAATTATGAGATAAAAAAATGTAATTATTAGAAATAAGGTTGGAAAAGAAATTTGGAATTATTAGATACAAATGCATAACTATGAGAAAAAAGGTTGGCATTATCAGATGTCATAATTATGAAAAATTATTTCGTTCTACTTCAAAATTTCACATTTAATTCAATGTGCTACTTGCCATTTCTTTGCAATTTTGTGAAATTTACTAGCAATTTTTGAGTGAAGATTGTTTCAAAGTCAGTTATGATCATTTTGAAAAAAAGTCAGAATTTATGACATTATGATATAATGTCAGAATTATGAGAATATAAATTTGAAATTATGAGATAAAGACATAATTATGAGAAATAAGGAATTATGAGATGAAGTCATAAATATGACATTGCCATTTCTTTGTGATTATTTGTGGAGTTTACTAGCAATTTCCCATTAAAAAAAAACTGTTTTAAAGCCATTTTTAATGTATTTTTTAAACAATCCAGTAAATTGAATACTCAAATACTCAAAAAAGTGACATTAATATTGTAAAACAGACCAAGCTCAAAAACCAGGGCAGGAAGAGTCACTAAAACTGTCAATGAAGTAGATTTATTGTCAGTCACTCTGGTTGGGATGCATATTGAGCCTTTTAAGTGAAATGCAAACAGGAAAATCACAAACATTCATTTAGGCTCGAGTCATGACACATATGCTTAATGGAGATTTGATTCATTCCACATTAGTGCGTGTGACAAAGCATGTTTCAGGGCGGTAATGGCAAAGAACTCAGCAGCACAATCCTTATTACTGTGGCTTATTACACCATCCATTAAGCGACAAAAGTGGGCCGTACTTCCTCGTGTTGACAAATTTAACTCTCTCAGAAATTAAGGACCACTGAGGTGGTGAAACATCGCCCGAATTTGTCCCCTGAGGTTTCCCACCATTCCTGAAGGGGCAAATATCAGGCAAACCCAATAACACTCAATAAAACTCAAGCGCCAGAATGGCTGTGTTTTAAAATACCCAAATTTAATGCTTAATATCTCATGTGTAGTATTGTTTCCCCATGGCGCTGACCTCCTCCGCTCTCTGCATGAGGTGATTCGGTCGTCAGTTCCTCCAAACATCAAATGTGGAAGCGTTTCTCACTCATGAAAGCAGCACAGAAGCTTCGGGAATGTGTTTATTCAACATCTCCACCCACACGCGCATCACAAAGGTGTTCGAATACAACCCGCATCCACCCACACGCGTGTGCCTGACGCCATGCATTTCACACCACATATTCACTGCCATACGCTGCCGTTCCACATGACCTGAGGCTGAGGAATGTAAAATGCATGAAGAACACAACAGTCATTTTGATGCAGAACATTTCTGTGAACTAATGCAGGACTAAAACAGGTTGAGTAAAGACCTCAGTTGTTTGGACTGAACCAGACTTAGGGCCCTATTTTACGATCTAAGCGCATGGTCTAAAGCGCACGGTGCTGGTGCACTTAGGGTTTTTCCACTTTTGCTAGTATAACGACAGGAAAAACTGTCGACGCTCCCGGCACGTGGTCTAAAAGGGTTATCCCTATTCTCTTAATGAGTAATGGGTGTGTTTTTGGGCATAACGTGCAATAAACTAATCAGAGTCTCATCTCCCATTCCCTTTAAGAGCGAGTTGCACTCGCTATTTAAACGGCAGAATTTTAAGGCACACAGACTGAACACGTCTCCAGAGAACAAACGGATCTGCTCATGCGAGAGCAAATAGGTAGGCTAATTCTGATACACGCAATGACTATCCATTATCCATCCACATGTATGACATTTTTATATTTATGTAGCCTACACAATAATATTCTTTTACACTGTAATCCTTTAATTTTTAATATTTGGCATGTTTGTGTGCTACTGTGCGTCCCTGTGTGTAATAAGACAAGTGAACGCGTGTTGTGGACCCACCCAGAGGTGCATTTTCTACTAACGCGCTCTTTAAATAACAAAAAAAATTATTGCACCATTGACTTTGGACCTAAGACCACGTTGGAGTTGGTCTTTTCAGTTCCTCAAAATAGCAACGCGCCAACAATGCGCCTGAAAACACATGCATTTGCTATTTAAACAACGCGGCGCAGGATGGAAAAATGAGAACTGCGTCGGGCTGAAACTAGCAAAAACACTTGCGCCGTGCCTTGCGCCGGGTATATGATAGGGCCCATAGACTGGATTGAATGGAAGTCTATTTATGCCTGAAAGTAGAAAATAAAACAGCTGTAACTGTGAGACACAGTTGAAATGAAGTAGAAATAAAATAATCACATTGTGAGATATTGTGAGATATGACATAATAATTATTAAAAAATAAAGTCAGAATTATGAGATATAAAGCAAATTATGAAAAAAGTTGGAATTACGAGATACAGTCAATTATTTTAAAAAATATTTTAATTTGAAGTCAGGTAGGAAAAATAACATCAGAATTGTAAGATATTTTGAGATATAAGTCAGTTATGAGAACTAATTTTTGTTTATAAGATATAAAGACAATTGTAAGAAGTTTAGAATTATGAGATAATTTCGAGAAATAAGGTTGGAATTATGAGATATAAAGTCAATGATGAAAAATAAAGCCAGAAGTGTGATGTGAAAAGTTATAATTGTAATAAATACATATTTGAATTGAGATTTAAACAAAATGACGGTGAAGTTGGAATTATGAGATATGAAGTCTTCATTGTAAGACATTAATGTGGAATTATGAGATATAAAGTTAATAATGAAAATTGAAGTTGGAGTTATGAAATATAAAGTCAGAATTATATGTAAAGTAATAATTTTAAGAAATAAATTGGGAATTATGAGATTTAAAAAGAAATAATAATAATAATAATAATAATAATAATAATAATAATAGAAATAAATTATAATTATGGATATTAAATCAGAATTTTGAGATATGAAGTCAATTATGAGAAATAAAGTTGGAATGAGTTATACAGTTATAATTATGAGAAATAAATTCAGAATTATGAGATACAAAATTAATTATGAAAAATAAAATCAGAATAATGAGACAAAGTTCCAAGTTTATTTTTCATAATTATTTTTCATAATTATGAAAAATAAACTTGGAATTGTGAGATATAAAGTAAATTGTCCACAAGAACTGCCCTGTTTGATAGTTGTGAAAAACAGCTTGTATACCAACAAAATGAACCAAACTTTGACATCAAACACACTTGATCCAGAGCTGTGAAAGCGCCGTAAGTCTTTGTATCAGCATGAGTTTACAGTGCCATTCCCTTTGTCCTAAAAATACTGTTAGTGCTTCTTTCAACACTCCATCGTGGCTTTAAAAAAAGACAAGTTTGTGTTTTGCAGCCCAGAGGCGCATTGGAAATGGTGCCGCAGAAGACTTTGAAGTGGGGCATCTGGTAGAAATGAGCCTTAGACAACAGAAAAGGACATATAGCTCTACACTCGGGCTTGGTGGACCATGTCTAATTGGATTCTGAGAACAGGATTTTGGTGACTTAGTACAGTAACTTCTCTCCTAACATGCTGCCTTAACCACTCAACTGAACAGTGATATTTAGTCTTGTTTTGAAGGGAAAGCATTGAGGTAATGCTGAGGTCATGCTTACTGAGTCGGGCCGGTAACTGATTCACCCACCAGAGGCTTCATCTATAGCACGGATCAATTATCTTCAGGCTTTTAGGGAGTTACACTTGAATCTGAAGCGAGAGAAGTGACCGACAGTGGATTCCCGGTCACAATGGCCTCAAGGTCAGATGTCTACTCTAAATCCCAGTAATAAATCTTTTTGTCCCATTCGCTTTGTTCCAGACACCGTCCTTTTCTCTCAAGTGTTGTGCTCACTTATCAGTGAGTCAGAGGGATTTGTTTTGTCTGAGGAGTTCGACAGACTCTTTCTGACTCGCTGTACGAAAGCAAACCTGTGAAGATGTGCCGCTCTGACAGAAAAATCTTATTTCCCTGCGTGAATCCTAATCAAGTGTCCAACTATTAAAGCAGGCTTAGACTTGTCTGCAGAAATAAAAAAGACAATGTAAGTGTCCAACTAGAGATTTTCAAGCACACAAATACTCAACATTTGAGAGTAAAAATTATTTCATTTAAAGACATCGTTCACAAAAAATTCCGGTCATTTTTTCCCATGCAATCACATTTAATGAGGACTGAAGTGTTAATGCATCAAAAGGACAAAACAGCCTTCATAAAAAAACTCTAAAAGCATTTTCTTAAGCTATACAGCAGTTTAGCAAGAGTACAAGACTGAAAAAAGAGTCTTGACATTGACTTTAGCTCTTGAACCGTATCTTTTGAATCAGTTCACAAAAACAATATGAATCATACTGAACTGGTTCTCAAGGTCAACTCGCTGACTCACTGGACAGAGTAATACTGACTTAAAACTGAGTTTTGTTCCACACACAAAGCTATTGCTTGGCTTATGAAGAATTTTAGGATATTTTATGGTGCCTTTGCATCATTTTTGAAACCTGAAAGCTTCAGTCCCCATGCATTTGCTTGGAATGAAAATGTGTTCTTCAAAATGTCTCCTTTTGAACAAGAATGTAAGTACACAATGAACCTTCATGCGAACTATAGCTTTATAAGCACAAAAAAAAATCAGCTTGTTACTTCCACCAAAGAGGTGCTAGTTAATATGAACCCATTCAAAAACCACTAGACAACACATGAAATCCAGTAAACAGAGATCATGAACATCCCAATCAGGACGGATCTGGTCTGACAGATATGATTTCACTGGAACATTACAAAACTGAATGCCTTTCATAAGTGTCCAACTACAGATTTTGCAACACACAAATAATCAGCATTTGTCTTTTAAAGGTATAGTTCAAGTAACAACAAAAATTCTCGTCATTTTCTTCAATGCAGTTACTTTAATGCCAACTGGGGTGTTCAAGCTTCAAAAAAGGCAGAAAAAGTATCAAAAAATTGGTCCAAATGACTTTTCCGAAGCCATACAGCAGTTTAGCAACAGTACAAGACCAAAAAACAGTCTTGACATTGACTCTAGCTCTTGAACCATAACTTTTAAATCATCCGTTTGAATCAATTCACAAAAACAGTATGAATCGGACTGACCTGGTTCTCAAGGTCAACTCAAAGAACAGTTCACTGAAAGAGAAAGTTTATAGGTGAATAGTGACTTAAAATTGAGTTTTGTTCCTCACACAAAGCTATAGCATGGCTTATGAAGACTTTTAGGATGTTTTTATGGTGCCTTTGCATCATTTTTGAAACAGTAAAGCTTCAGTCCCCATGCAGTTGCTTGGAAAGAAAATGACCAGTGTTCTTCAAAATGTCTCCTTTTGATTGACAAAGGTCAGTAAACCAAATGAACCATTGCTTTAAACACAAAAACAAATCACTAATAAGATAAATCCATTTAAATCCACTGGAAAACACAAGAAATGCAGTTAGTTGCAATTCTAGTCCAGATGAAAACATTAACATGCATCTCAATGTAGTCTGATTGAATCTAAGACCAGAAAACATGCAACAAAAGCACATCTATATGATTCCACTCACAAAACCGAATGACTTCTCTTACAAGATATGAAAAATTCATCTCCATTATGAAAGAATAACCATGCATAACCCCTGCTGGTGCACAACTGAATATAATTGAATATAAAGTGAGAATATTTCCTTTTCAGTGCATATAATAAGACTGCAGTGGTTGTGAATGTGCCGTGACAGAAAGGAAAGAATATGTCAGTTGATTAGCATTGAAACTAAGTTCTTCCTCCTCATCTACAACGCTCTCTACCGTATGCTGATTTTTGGGGTGTAGATTTTGCTGCTCTGTTAGTCTCACTATGCAATTCAAATATTGACATTTTTAAAGCATGCGGTATTCTGTCAGGCTTGCAGTATGAGCTCTGATGAGACTGATTAATGAAGAGAATAGGAAAGTGGGAAATGATGTTACATATCATTTAGCAGATGCATTCGCTAAGTGACTTATAATACACAAAACTGTGGAGCGATGAGTCGTGATTCATTATGAGCTCTGCATTACTGTTAGCACTGGGTAATAATGTCAGTTCTTTAAATATGTATAACTAGCAGGCACAGTGCTTGACAAAAGTGGGAGTTGTTTTGCTAAAGGTAAAATTTAAAGAATTAAAGAAAAATATATTAAGGTTTATTCTTTAAGTATGCATACTTTTTCACAATTGTTTTAAGTGCTCTCACTAAATAAGTGACTCAACAGAATGAAACGCTTCATTATATATGTTATAGTCCAAGGACACTGTCAAAAATCATAAGCTGAGAAAAAAAAACAACCTCAGGACTTTATTGAGTTTACTCAATTTATGTACAAAAAATGTTGCATCAACTGAAAAACTAAAGTTGGTCTGTACTTTCAGCAAATATAATAAATTCTACAAACTCAAGTATTTTTATTTATTTGTTACTTGTGGTTGCAAGTTCAATAAGATTGCATTTTACATTATATTAAGTATAACAATACATCATAATTATCTAGAATTTTCTTTATTTGTCTAATTTGTGTTTCAGTTTGTTTGGCAAACACACTGGAAAAAAATGTTGTAGAAACAATTTCCACATAGAAATTGCTAATTAAAAGGAATTTACAACAATTACAAAGAAACAGCGTGTAACACACTGAAATGTACATGACCCTAACCCTAACCATTTTTTATTTATTTATTTATTTTTTGCGCAGAAAATGTTAAAAATAGGTTGTATATGCTTCAACAACAAAAAACACTAATCACTAATCAAAAAACAAAGGGGTAAAATATCAATTAAGGCTGAATAATAAATATTTACATCATCATAAGTCCCCCTGCTTTGACCAAAATAGTTATTGCTGTTTATTATTTACTTAACTTACTTAATTTATTTAATATATACATACTAAATGGTCTAAAAAATGTAATTTAATTTTTTTAATGTAAATTTTTACATTTTATATAACTCATACTTCTGTAAATGGTCTTTTTTTTTTTTTTTTACTTTAATTTGATTTAAATTTTTTATGTAATGTAAACTTTTTCTGTATTTGATAGTTCAGTCATCCTAGAGTTGGTCTGACAAAATGGAAGTTGCATTTTTTCAGTGTAGAAACTCATCCCAAATTACCGTACCGTTTGCGCTACAGTCATGAGTGACACCTAAATCATCCATCGTCTTGGTCTACTCTTCCAAGCGATCTGATTTCTGCCTGATGGACAACAAAACAGGTAAAAACACAAGTTTCACCACTACCCCGCCTGATTCGTCTGCAACACAAAGTCACAATTCATTCACAAGAGCAAAATAAAGGAGGAACCTTTGGCTCTTCACACTACTGAGACTCTGAGAGTCTGTTGAGACATAAAAACGGAGCGGCACATTCACAGACGGCTTTCATGCGACTTTAGATCCGTAGCCCAATTACTCTGAGGGATCTTACGAATGTGGACTGTATCAAGTAGAAAGAATGTCACATCTGAAGACATTGAAATATTGGAGACCATTAGGGTTTGAGGGTTGAAAGGATAGAAACAGAGACTTAATAGAGCCTTGTTATATCACTTTGTACAGCAAAGAAGCTTTCAGAATCTACTGCTTACTAAATACTACTTAAAAATAGTATGTAAAATAATATGCATTATGTAACAACAAATATTTCAAAACGTGTTCATGTAGTTCAACTTGTAGAGCAACACATAAGTCATGCC
Source organism: Spinibarbus caldwelli (assembly GCA_039654775.1). Classification (NCBI taxonomy): domain Eukaryota; kingdom Metazoa; phylum Chordata; class Actinopteri; order Cypriniformes; family Cyprinidae; genus Spinibarbus; species Spinibarbus caldwelli. The sequence goes on along the minus strand of CM077229.1, from coordinate 3,634,007 downwards.
TTCAATTCTTAGGGAATGCATTCACTGATAAAATGCATTGCTTGAAAGCAAAATGTACATAAATGTAGTTGCATGCTACTTTTTGTCACTTGACGTAATAATGTTTGTCTCATGATTTCACAATGCATATTTAATTCAGCAAGTGGCATCCAATTAGAATATTGAAAATACACTGATCTTGAAAAAAATTTCTGCCAGGGCTTTATTTGTAAGTTTAACCCTACATATGCAATTCAGAATACATGTAAAACATCATCAAATAGGGAAAATTCCTTCACACTAACACAATACTTGTGCTCTATTTTTTTACAAACTTTTCTCGTAAAAAAAAAATTGCATAAAAATTACTATTTTTCATCCAATTTCATTTTAAAGTTAACATAAGTTGCAGTCTATGACATATGTGAAACAGGATATTCGGTGAGGAAAAACTGAAGAAAAGAACTCAATTTTATCTGTATAATTTATTGGCTTGTTTACAACCAGACTGGAGCCCCGACCGTATGCTGATTTCTGAAACAATGATTAAATAGCTACTAGGGTATTGGTTAAATTACCTATCCTTAATGACTGTAAATTCAGAGGTTGAGCAAACTATAATGTTTTGACTAAGGATTTCTTTAGAATTATATGTAATTGCTCAAAATAAGGCCAGGTGCATGTATTAAGAAAGTAAATAGGGCCAATTTTGGCACTCTAATTAAGTAATGAAGGGTTAAAAAAAAAACACTACACTCTTAAAAAATAAATGTTTTTATTGGCATCCATGGTTAAAACTTTTCATTCCACAAAAGTTTCTTTATTGTGGGAAAAAGTTTTTTAGATTATTAAAAAGTTCTTCACACTAAGAAACAATGGTTCTTTTAAGAACTGATCACTGAAAAGTTATTTGGGGAAATGGTTCTTCTATGGCATCACTATGAAAACCTGCTTTTGAAACCTTTATTTTTAAGAATGCTCATCATCACACTGGAAATTGAAGGTCAAGTCTGGCTCATTTCATTTTAGATACAGCATTAGATGCAGAGTAGTAGTAGGTCAACCAAGGATGCATATGGAATATGAGCATATTATGCACAGAATACATACTATATATACTACAGAAGAGTGAGTAGCATGATAGCAGCAAGAACACGCAATGGCTACACAGGGAAATGAAGCTGATTGTACCAGAAGTGACACTTCCATGTGCCATTTCCCAAGAGGGGGTTTCGTAATTGATGTGACATCGAATCCCTATGGCTAAACAGGGTTGGCTCAGAGTTCACGATCCTGGAAACTAGATCACATATGCTGCATATCTTCAGGCTTGCATTTCATTCAGCTTCAAATGACCATCTGAGACCGTCATGAAACTCCACAGTTACAGCCTTGCTTTATGCGCACCTTTGGATGCATCAGATGCGCTTTTTTCACGGCATGTGTGATAAAGTACTATTACAAAGAAAGCTCTGATACTTCCCACTGCTTTGTTTTCATGGACTCTTAGCTTCTTTTCTTCTCGACTGCTCTACTGTCCACTCAAACCCGATCTCCTGTGTCTCAAGCGCTCTTGAATTTTTGCAGTATTCCTGATGATGTATAGCATACAGACCACACGTTTTATTCCAGCTCGTCTTTCCCGTCTACCTCCACAACCCTCATGTAAAAAACATCAGTGTGTTTCACAGCAGCATATATGAAGCTCAGACAGAACAGAAGACATGCTTCACTACTTCTTTAGGTTAACCTCTGCCTGTTTCTCACAAAATGAACCCCGCAACACAAACACCACAAGATCCTTTTGCTTTTAAAGGAATAGTTCACTCAAAAATTAAAATTCATCTACTGAACCTTATATTGTCTCAAATTCATATGATTTTCTTTCTTCTTGCGAAACAATGCAAGATATCCAAGCTGATGTGTTCATTACAATGACTCTGGTTTTTTTTTTATGATTTTGAAAGAAGTGTCTTATGCTCACCAAAGCTGTATTCATTTGATTAAAAATACTTTAAAAACAGCAAAATTGTGACATATTATTACAATTTAAAATAACTACTTTCTATTCAAATATATTTTAAAATGTAATTTATTTCTGTGATAAACGCAGAATTTTCAGCATCATTACTCCAGTCTTCAGTGGCACGAGATCCTTCAGAAATCATGCTAATACGCTGATTTGCTGCTTAAACAACATTCTTATATATTCTTATATATATAAAAAAAAAAATTAAAAAAAAAAAAAAAATATATATATATATATATATATATATATATATATACACACAGTGGTGTGAAAAATTGTTGGCCCCCTTCCTGATTTTTAATTTTTTTGCATGAGCAAAAAGAACATAAAGGCTCGTCTCAGTTTTGCCAGAAAATATCTTGATGATCCCCAAGACTTTTGGGAAAATGACGAGACAAAAGTTGAACTTTTTGGAAGGTGTGTGTCCCATTACATCTGGCGTAAAAGTAACACAGCATTTCAGAAAAAGAAAATCATACCAACAGTAAAATATGGTGGTGGTAGTGTGATGGTCTGGGGCTGTTTTGCTGCTTCAGGACCTGGAAGACTTGCTGTGATAAATGGAACCATGAATTCTGCTGTCTACCAAAAAATCCTGAAGGACAATCTGTTCGTGACCTCAAGCTGAAGCGAACTTGGGTTCTGCAGCAGGACAATGATCTAAAACACACCAGCAAGTCCACCTCTGAATGGCTGAAGAAAAACAAAATGAAGACTTTGGAGTGGCCTAGTCAAAGTCCTGACCTGAATCCTATTGAGATGCTGTGGCATGACCTTAAAAAGGCGGTTCATGCTCGAAAACCCTCCAATGTGGCTGAATTACAACAATTCTGCAAAGATGAGTGGGCCAAAATTCCTCCACAGCGCTGTAACAGACTCATTGCAAGTTATCGCAAACGCTTGATTGCAGTTGTTGCTGCTAAGGGTGGCCCAACCAGTTATTAGGTTTAGGGGGCAAGCACTTTTTCACACAGGGCCATGTGGGTTTGGATTTTGTTTTCCCTTCATAATAAAAAAAAAAAAAAAAAACTGCATGTTGTGTTTACTTGTGTTATCTTTGATTAATATTTAAATTTGTTTGATGATCTGAAACATTAAAGTGTGACAAACATGCAAAAAAAAAAAAAATCAGGAAGGGGGCAAACAATTTTTCACACCACTGCGCATATATATATATATATATATATATATATATATATATATATATATATATATATTTTTTTTTTTTTTTTTTTTTTTTTTTATCACTTTTTCAATAACACTTCTGGTCAATTTAAGATGTCCTTGATGAATAAAAGTTACTGAAGTTAAAACCCAAAATGTTTGAATAGTGTATGTAAAGGAAAGGGGGAAAAAAATTATATTTACAATATATTTATATATAAATGATATAAACACAATGAGATTTGACAATCAGTTTTTTACTGTCAATCTCCCTTTAAAAACATCATAAAAGCACCATAAAAGTTGTTTGAAGTAACTCAAAACACTTTCTGAATTACTTTTATGGTGCTTTTGTCATTTTTCACAGCTTGGCAGAACAAATCACAGTCCACTTTCATTGTAGTGCTCAAACAATCTTCAGATATTCAGCTTTTGTGTTCAGCAGAAGAAAGACAATAAGATCAGAATGCAAATTCGGAACAACAAAGTTGAGTAAATGATTTTTGATTAATTTCTCCATTTTTTGTGTAAACAATCCCTTTAATGCATTATGTTAACCTTGCTTTACCAAGTCAACATCTCTTCCACCAAATCTTGGTAACATTATAAAGCCCTCAAGCTTCTGTTAATCTACTCATGTGAACCCTGAACCCAACATCGCTACGCTGTAAACCAGCGCATGTTAATCTCTACAGGACACACGCAGTGTTTACTTGAATCCCGAAGCACTGATCCCTGTTTGCCAGGATGTATTTGAACAAATGCCATTCTTAGTTTAGCTATGGTTATTTGGTTAAGACAACACAGTGTGACTGAGAACAAGAAAAAGCGACCCGCGATAGCTGCGCTGGCATTTGCTTTGGTTTAATAAGGTCAAGCAGCGAACGCCAGATAGCGGCAGAAGCTCCGACTTCCTTCCATCCCCGTTGAGTGCCGGCGTGTGAATTATTCCTTTTCTCCCACTGATATACAGAGCGAAATATGACAGCTCTCAGCCGTCTGAGAAGCACCCAAGTGTAGATTCTGTAAAATCCCTCAAGCAAACTTGAACAAGGGAGATCGATGCACCATTCTGATTGCTTTTGCTCTATGGAGAGAATGAAAAAACCCAGGCAGACAAGAGGCAGCCGAAATGACAGCTCTGCACAGCGGTGTCGATGGTCTCATGGCTACTGGAAAAGAGCTCTGAGCAGAGACCGTATGCACTAATTCACTTATAGGTCAGACGCTTCAGGCAAACTGTGATCGTGATGTGACAGTAGTGTAGCCTTAACAGTCACAATACTGTCACATCAGGTGTACCCGCACTTCAAAACTACTGTGGTACGATAGCGAACATTTGAGAGTCATGGTATCTGGGGACTCTGTGAGGTACAGTGTAGTTCAGCACTGTGATGGGAAATGGAAAATGTTCATGTTTAGCGATAAAAAAAGTGCCATTTTGAGAATGAAAATTCAATATGAGAAAGTATTATAATAATATCCAACGGTATTGAAGCTTGTTTCCACCACAGAATAAAACAATAAAAAAGGTAACTATGACTTTTTATCTCACAATTCTACCTTTTTCTTGCAATTTTGAGTTCATATCTTGCAATTCTAAGAATTCTGAGAGTTTATAATTTGCAATTCTGACTTTTTGTTCTTAGAATTCAGAGTTTATATCACAATTCTTCTTATTTTTTACTGCACTGGAATAAAAAATTTAAAGTAATTGTGGCTTTTTTTCTCACAATTCTGACTTTTTTCTCGCAATTTTGAGTTTGTATCTTGCAATTCTAAAGAAAAGCTAAGAATTATGAGATGTAAACTCAGAATTGCTGGAAAAAAGTTAAATTGTGAGATAAAAAGTCTATTTAGTTATTTATTTAAATTTTTTTTTGTTTTGTTTTTTTTTGTTTGGTTTTTTTTGTGTGTTTTTTCTGTGGTGACAACTGGCTTCCATACAGTGAGTTATTTTTAGTCTTACAAAATATAAGAGCATGTAAAATTATAATTATTGTACGTTCAGGCAAACTAAGAACTTTGATGCTGTTAAGTAATGTGTTATTATTTATATTTATATTTATATTAAAGTATTTATTCATTTATCTGCCTATTGTAGCACAGTAAGTTACTTTAAAGATTATAGAAATGCAGTTGAAAATGACACTGAGGTTAATGAAAATTGTGTTAGCAAAAATTTAAAATAAATTTTTCAAATAAATGCTGTTGTTTTGACGTTTTTCTTTTTGTTGTTTTCTTAACATGATGAAAATTAAGCAAGTTTATGCTTCAAACAGCATAGAATCTGCCAATGGAGTGAGAAAAATGAACTTTATTTATTTTTTTTTTTTTGTTTAGTTTATTTTTCTGATTTCATTGGCAGATGTTTTTTTTTTCTTGTTTTAAGCTTAAACTCACTTAATTTTCATCAATTTTTAGGAAAACAATATTTAATATATTAAGTCTTTTTCTTCTCAAGTAAATTTCTTCTGATTTAAGAATGTTGAGATATTTTTACTGGAAAACGAGGCAAAATTCAAACATCCACTTCCTTTGAATTGAACTATATTTATAGAAGGAGACTGGATTTTTTTTTTTTTTGTCACTTTATTTATTTCCACCTGCTCTTGTACTTTCCTTTCACACCTAGGTTAGCACCTGGTTTGTAATAGAGGACAAATGTCAAGAACCATGTACGTAGAGTGACACGACGCAATTTCTGTGTTGTCAACATGCCAAGTGTTTGTTCTGCCTAAGCGAGTGTTTGCCATTCTCTAAAGTGAACACGCTGTTCTGCAGCTGCTGGCCTAACTGCCTATATTGAGCATGAGGCATTGCTGCTGGCAACACACACTTGTAAAATATAGACACACGTCCACATTATGCAAACTACATGTTCTGAACACTAATCAATAATTCAAATGATACTCTAAATTATAGAAACAATCGGCAAGCCGAGGCAGTGTCTGATGTTTCTTACGCATGACTTTCCATTAAAACTGCATTACAAGTTTGGCATTTGAAGGATGAAACGTCCGCCTTTATACAAATCACCCTTCCTTTAATTGCATTATTACAAGGGCAATATCACCAGCTACAGCAATTTATAACATTCGACATGGTCTCCTTCACAAAACAGACTTGCAATGGAGCTGAAGTCATACCTAAGGTGATATTTGTGTTGTAGTCAAATATTTAAAGGAATAGTTCACCCAAAAATGAAAATTAACTGAAAATGTACTCACCCTCAAGCTATCCAAGATGTACAGTAGATTAGTTTGTTTCTTCATCAGATTTGGAGAAATTTACAATTTCATCTGAACAGATTTGGAGAAATTTAGCATTATTGCTCACCAGTGGATCCTCTGCAGTGAATGGGTGCCGTCAGAATGAGAGCCCAAACAGATGATAAAAACATCACAATAATCCACAAGTAATCCACACCACTCCAGTCCATCAATTAACATCTTGTGAAGTGAAAATCTGTGTGTTTGTAAGAAACAAATCTATCATTAAGACATTTCTAACTTCAAACCGTTGTGTCCGGTTAAAATTCTCTATCCATAATATTGCTCTCTCCAGTAAAAAAGTAGTCTCATCTGAATCGGGAGAGAAATATGCACAGATCAAGCAATGTTTACAAGCCAAAACAGTCCAAAACAGATCGAAACAAATATGTGGGTGGATTTTGATGTGAGAGGATAGCAGAGGATGAATTTTTTCACTGGATGAAGTGTTATTAAAGATTATGGACTATCATAAACACTGCAGTGAAAATTGTCTTAAATATGAATTTGTTACTTACAAACATGCAGCTTTTCACTTTACAAGACATTAATTGATGGGCTGGAGTGATGTGGATTATTGTGATATTTTTATCAGCTGTTTGGACTCTGACGGCACCCATTCACTGCAGAGGATCCATTGGTGAGCAAGTGATGGAATAATACATTACTCCAAACCTGATAAAAAAACAAACTCACCTGCATCTTGGATGGCCTGAGGGCGAGTACATTTTCAGCAAATGTTCATTTTTGCGTGAACTGTTTCTTTAAGCTACATTATTAGACAGAAGGAAAGTTCTCCAGAAGAGTTTGATCAGACAGCATAGGCAGGCTGTCAGATGGAGTTGCCAACTAGCCTGACAGTTTGCGGATGAACCTGGCTGTTTTTTCCACCACCCGCTGCAGCAGTGAGTTTCTAAACAAAGCGATGATGGATCAAATCAGGACGCTCACCATGACACACCTGGACTAGCTGCGAATGATGAGGCTTTGCAGACCGGCTCTATTAAGTCTTCTCAGGAAGGCACAGAAAGAGACACAAATGCCTCTTTTTGATATAAACATCTTAAAAATCTTGCTAGAGATATTATTGGGGTGTTTTATGCAAATTTGGACCAATATTTAAAACAAAAATGTAGTTGAAAGAATGTTTTATGGAAAGAAAAGGTATGAAAACATGGGATTTAATCAAATGCACAATACACCATGGTTCAGGAAAACATTACCGCTGTGTTAAAGGTACTAAACACAAACAGCTTTAATTCACACCCACAGGGTGTCATGACTAAGCAGAGTTGAATTACCTTATGGGCTTTAACAGCGCCACCGTACATGCTAACAGAAAGAAAAGAATCTTGAATCCAACAAAAACACATTTTCTTTAGTAACAATAGCTGTGCAATGCCCACCCTGCTAGCATTACTATTCAACCTACAGCATCAAAGCAAAGGAAACTATATTTTTAAATTATATTTTACAATATTTTCATTCACATTAAAGTTTGTGCAAAGAATAAAAGATACTTAGAAGGCTCTTAAGTAGATAAGAGTGGTATTTATTCATGCAAAACTGGTCTCCACAGTGCCAGGGGTTGCCAGGACGTTGCGACGCCATCACTGAATTGATGAATTATATTTTACCCGAATTGTCTGAATTTAATGTGGTGAGATAAAAATACAATAAATAGACTAAACATCTTTGTTTTGTCTTTGCTGGCTGTAAACAAAATAGATCAGTGTAACCTCGTTTACGAAAGCGTCACTGTTATGAAATGGCTCTCTTAATGAATAATGAACAAAAAGAAGTTACCAATTCGAATTAGTTTAACCTAATTAGACTGACTAATTTTGCCAGATTCATGCATAAATAAATGCATGAATAAATGCATAAAATGCATAAACATGTAAATAAATAAATGCATGAATATATAAATGAATAAATGCATAAATGTGTACATGTATAAATCCACAAATAAATAAATAAACCTGTATTAATAAAAAGCACAAATGCATAAACAAACAAACAAATAAATAAATAAACAAATAAAGGCAATACGGCAAGAGAAATCATATTTAATTCAAGACATATTCTCTTAATGTCTTGAACTAAATATAAAAGTATATAAAGACATTATAAAATATATATCATTAAATATCTTAATATATCATGCAATTTTGCTTTTCAGCAAATGTATATTTTCACCAGAAACCAAGACAAAAATACTGATTATGAAAATGATATTTTGCAGTGTATGCCTTGACAGAATTGTCTACAATCATAAAGACGTGTTTGTTTTCATATAACTTGACTAAATCTGAATGTTTAGTGAACCATACTCTGATGTTGTTGTACCTGGCATTCAGGTATGATACCGGTTTGATGCCACCAGCATCATAGTCACATTTTATCTATCTCATCTACTTCACCTTTATAGCTTAGGACAATCGCATACAAAGAAAGCTTTTATGGGGGTGTCCACAATATTCAGAGCCACATTTAGCCCTAGCAAAGAGATATGAAGATAACATTGTGTTTGACACAGAGAGGTGGCATATACGCTCCAGCAACAAGCGATCAATGCACAATTTATATCTCTTCCACAGACAGGTGTGAAGCAAGGCCCTCGCAGCGGGGAGAAAAAGACGCGCAAATCAAGACACTCAAATTCACAAGGAAAACCCAGCAGAGAAATAAACACTCACACAATCCATCTTCTCATGCTTCCCTATAAAACAGCATGATTATTCCATGGACATGATAATAAAATAGCCCACTTCATTAGGCATTCCCGAGCTGAACGAAAGCAGTTGTGATGTTTGGTGAAGGCCAGACAGCTGTGGCTTTTATTAGCGGACCTTGCTGTTTATACGGCACATTGTGATTGCGTGCACAGAAAGCCAGACTTCAGTGGGTGAAACTGCTTAAAAAAAATCATTTAACCTCCCCTTGTAAAGCTGAGTCCTCAGAGTAATCTGTGCTCCTCTGGCTTGTAAAGTCTCTGTGCTGCAAGTAACACTGAGTGACCCCCAACATGACGATCAAGAGCCCTGTAAGTCACCTCCATAAATAAACAGCAAATGATGCCACTGTCCTGAGCCGTATCATTCTTACAGAAAACTGTGAGCTCTTCATTTCTGCTTATGTTTGAAAAGTTTGAGTTTATCTGAATGAGACGGACTAAGCACTGGAGGTAATGGACAACCGGACACAATCATTCATTCATTCATAAATAAGTAAATAAATAACTTCCACAATATATTATCTGGATGTCTTGAATTAAATATAAATTATATAAAGACATTATACAGTAAAAATTGTGTCAATAAATGTCTTAATAATAAATATTGTGTAATTTTAGTTTTTTTCAGTAACCTTTTTTACACTGGAAAACAAAACAATACTGATTAACATGTCAAAATAAATAAATTTTCTATGCAATTTCTCTGATCAGTAAATGTATATTTACTGGAAAACAAAACAAAATAATACTAAAATACCTTAATTTTATTCCAACAAAATCTCGCCACAGCTTCTAAACCTGTAAATATGAAATTCCTAAAATAAATAAATACAAAAAATAAATAAAAACAAAAATAAATAAAAACGAACTAAATTAATAAACTAATAAAAAATAATTCAATAAACTCTCTTAATATATTTTGAATTAAATCTAAATTATATAAATTATACTATGCAATTTTGTTTTTTGAGAAAAAACTATATATCTCAATATATTTTGAACTAAATTACTGTATTGTACTGTACAATTTATGTTATCAAATGTCTTAAGCTAGTTTGCTTTTCAGTAAATTCAGTATATTTTTACTGGAAAATGACTGGAAATACTGATTAAGATGTTATGATAAATGACACAGATATAGTATTAATTAGACATGTAATATGCATTTTTGCTCTTCATTTTGTTGTTATTCTCAGAAAATCACGTCAGCTACTAAACTTCATAATATAACCCCTGCAGAGCAGACCAATTTAACCTAGAGTTTTCATGCTTGTCTAGGCTGGTTTGATAGTTTAGTGTTGTGCTGGTCTAGCTGTTTGACCAGTCATGCAATTCAACCACAAACCTTGTTGCTATAGTAGCTTCCAGTAAATCAGCACCAAAATATGCTGGTATTTTCAAGAGCGATGTCATTCCTCTGATTATCTTTCCAAGATGAAATAACTGTTTCCACTGTAGCCATTCTGCTTCAGGCAAACAGATGTAACATTGAAAAATAGATGTCCTGAGGCCATTAGGATAATGTTTACTTCATAGAATGATCACTTAAAAGTCTTACTTTGGCGATAAGATGGCACAAAACAGTATATGCACGAGTCAGGCTTTGAAGAAGTGGGTTAGTTATCTCACGACGGCCCCTGTAGAAGCACAATCTTCATTTACATCAGTGCCAGTGTTCAGCGGCATGCTGGGATGCCCGGACTCTTACGGCCCTGATGATTACACTAATTCAATTTCCTGGAAGGCAGCTATTCATTCAGATGTGCCGCTACATTTGGGAAAGCCGAGATGAACGGAAAATGTGCAGAATAATAAGAGATCCTTTCATAAATTTCTCAAAGTTGACGATGAAAATGACCTCCGAGGTCCTGGGAGAGAGACGCTGCAGAATGCCTGATTCTGAGAACAGAAAGGTTCTTCAAACGGACGGCTGTGTCCTTCGGGAGGACTTTCTGAGCGAAAACACGCCGAGGTCAAACACTCATCACAATCTTTAAAGCAGCAGTCAGAGTCGATGAATATTTCAAATGACTGGCATAAGTATGCCTCACTTTGAAAACGCAAGTACATCTTAAAGATATAGTTCTCTGAAAAATGAAAATAACGTCATAATTTGCTCAGCATAAAATACTGAATGATTATTATCTTTAATGAAAACTATCAATTCAACTACTTAACTAACAATATTGTTAACTAACATTAAAATAACAACAAAATCTAAACTAAAATTAAGCTTTAAATATACACTAAAAACATAACATTTTAAAACATGAACAAAATAAATTAAATTATATTATTAAATTACATATTATAATTATAATAAATTATACATTTATGAATTGTATATATAAATTATAAATAATAAATTCTATCATATAATTATATTAAATTAAATTACATAAATAAAACCGCTAAAACATTAGATATGCCCAAAAGCATGACCAAAAACAAAAAAAAAAAAAAACAATATAATAATATTAAATGACAAATAAACTATATAAACTATAGATATACACTAAAACGTGAACAAAAAATATATTTTTAATTAAAATATATAATATAATAAATAAATTATAATTATAGATAGATAGATAGATAGATAGATAGATAGATAGATAGATAGATAGATAGATAGATAGATAGATAGATAGATAGATTACATAAAAACAAAAAAATATGCACTGTGAACAAAAAAAAAAAAGTTAAATAATATAATAAATTATAAATATATACATTGTATATAAGGTATATTATGTGAAATTATAGTCAATTAAATTACATAAATCTCTTTCATATCTCTTTTTCTATTGCCGATATTCAAAGTAAGGTGTGACATCCAACTCACTATTTTTATTACACTTTCTTGGTGCTTTTTTGTGTTTTTCACAGCTTGACAGTGTCTATCCCCACTCACTGTACAGAGAAGAACAACTGCTTTTTATCTCCTTTGTGTTCCCCTTATGAAAGAAAGTCACGACGGCTTGAAATGAGGATAATAAAGACAGAATTTCATTTTTAGGTGAAGCCGAATACCAACATCATTTCACCGTCATCATATCTCATTTCCAAATCAAAGCAACCACCTATTTCAGACCAATTCTGGACTTTTACCACATTGAATGTAATTCACACCGCTCAACAACACTTCAGCATACATCACAGGAATACAGCTTACCTTTAGAAACCAATAACCAATTTTCATAAAGGGTTTAATCTCTCATTCGACAAAACCTGGTCGAAAGGAAAACACAACATCCTGTTCCTGCACTTTCCCATAAGCTGCTTTATCTTTCTCCACAAGAAGCTGAAGGAAAGGGATTTCTCTCATTCTCTCGCATTGACAGAATGCAAATGCCGCTCTTCTCATGAATATGTAGGACGGCACCAGCGAGACCTCGTTTGAATAAATTCTTTCTTTTAACCTGACGGACAAACAGGCCGTCCGAATACAACACGTCCTCTCGTGCCACTCGCCCTCTTGATCATGCATCGGGAGTCCTTCAGCGATGCACTTCAGCTCCAATGGATCAAGAATACGTATGTGTACTGCAGCGCGAATTAAAGACGTGCTTCCTTTCAAGTGTGCGGTTAAATCGCTTCCTCTCAAACTCTCGCGGCCTCTCTTTCTCATTTTCTGAATCTCAGTCAGTCCTTTAGAATCTCGAACTACCCTTGTAACTGCTTAGCAAAACCCCAGCAATCCCCTTATGGAAACCACCCAGAACACCCTTTTTAACGCATAGCAACACCCTAGTAACCACCAAGAATAGCAACTGCATTGCAACATCCTAGCAACCACCCAGAACACTTTAGCAACTGCATAGGAACATCCTAGCAACCACCCAGAACACACAATCAACCATTTAGAATACCCTAGCAACACCCTAGCTACCTCTTAGCAAGCACCCAGAACACCCTTGCAAATACACACCCTTGTAACTGCCTAGTAGCAACATCATAGCAACACCCGAGCAACCACCAAGAACACCTTATTAACTGCCTAGCAATGCCCTAGCAAACACCAAGAATAGCAGCTGAATAGCAACATCCTAGCAACCACCAAGCACCTTGAACAGCATAGCAACATCACATCAACACCTGAGCAACCACCAAGAACACCCTGTTAACTGCCTAGCAACGCCCTAGCAACCACCAAGAATAGCAGCTGAATAGCAACAACCTAGCAACAACCTAGCAACCGCCAACCACCTTGAACATCATAGCAACACCCTATCAGCCACCCAGAACACCCTATTAACTGCACCTAGCAAAAAATAAACCCTATTGTTAGGACCATTAAGATTTGTTTAGTAAAGTGACCACTTTCATGACATTTTTTACATTTATATTATCGTTATTATTTTTTTCTTAACTAATACATATGAATTATGCATTTATATCTAATCAAGTTATCATGATCATTTCTATAACAATATCAATACAAACCCCTGTTTGGGTAACTCTGGCCTACTATAATGCAGAAAAAATGTATCAAAATGAAAAAGTGTATAGGAAAAACACACATACAGTATGCAAAGTAAGCACATGTGTTGGTATTGTCCATAAAAACATTTTTTTTTTTTCCAAATATTAAATAAAAGGCTTCCTTTTTTTATCAGGAAAATTATAATTTTGGCACGAAAACCTCATTTCATTATGACATCCGCCCAAAACTCAGTGTAGCCTCTTCCTCTTTAGCAAGCTGAGAGCGAGCGCATGATCCAGTTGCTTTGGCGTCAGAAATGTGGACTGGCCCTGAAAAAGCAGAGTGAACCTGAGCCTGCCAAAACCGCAATCACTACCACCGGCTCTCTGCAGACTACAGATGCATGCAGAGCTCAACTCTGTCCGTCGCACACATCCAGCTCTGCCAGCTTTTTACCAAGATCGGAAATTAAATTTTAATCAGTGACATTTGGAATTGATGACATCATGAATGGAATTCTCACACACACACTCTATAAATCTGAAATGTCAGCAGGTCAGAATGTGACTGTATGTGCTTGTTTATTTGAGACCATCTGAAAAACACACACCGGGGAGACGGACGGGACGCACTGTGATGGATACAACCGCCGATGAGTGACAGTGCTGAGGGTGTCTGCCAGGAAAACTTATATCAACAGAGTCAAAGTTCATATCTAGAACTTTAATGCTGAAAAAAGCATTATTTTTGTCCTTTTTTTACCAGTAAAAATGTCCTTAAATGTACTTGTGAAGCGAACTGTAAATGTTAAGACCTATATACTGTTTTTTTTTTTTTTTTATCTCACCCCAATTGGAGACAGGCGCCTTGTTTATCTCACCTGCAATGACTCATCACAGAGCACCCTAGCAACCACCAAGAACACCCTATGAACTTGCAAGTTACAATTGCAACCATCCAGAACACCCAGACAACCACCAAGTACACCCTACTAACTGTCTAGCAACCTTCTAGCAACCACTCAGAACACCCTAACAACCTCCTAGCAACCATCCAGGACACCCTAGCAACCACCCAAACACCCTAGGAACCGCATACTGCAGCAACAACCCTAGTAACCACCGAGTACACCCTATTAACTACCTAGCAACGTTCTAGCACCCACCCAGAACAATCTAGTAACCTCCAAACAACCAGAACACCCTAGCAATCTCCTAGCAACCGCATACTGTAGGACCACCCTAGCAACCACTAAAACACCCTATTAACTACCTAGCAACCTTCTAGCAACAACCTAAAACACTCCAGTAACCTCCAACCACTCAAAACACCCTAGCAACCACATAGAAACAACCTAACAACCTCCTAGCAACCACCTAGAACCCCTCTGCAAACTGTAGGACCACCCTAGCAACCACCAAAGACACCCTATTAACGATCTAGCAACCACCTAAAACACTTCACCAACCTCCAACTAATCAGAACGCCCTTGCAACCTCCTAGCAACCATCCAGAACACCCTAGCAATCACCCTAGGAACCGCATACTGCAGCAACACCCTAGCAACCACCAAAAACACCCTATTAACTGCCTAGCAACCTTCGAGGAACCACCCAAGACACTGTAAGAAGTGATTTAACGGTAAGAAGTTTTTAGATATCTTTGGTGAGCAACCAAAGTACAGATTAAGATATTTGTATTAATTTATTAATTTAGCAGTGTTAATTTTTCTATTTCTTTAGTGTTTGCATGTACAATCAACCCTATTTAATTCACTTCCTATTCAAGCTACTTATTATAGTCTGTTATTAAGTAGCAAACTATTCCCACCTTAAACAGACGCCCTCTCAGTTCTCCATCTCTGTTTGACATTAATGTGCTAAATGAATATCATTTAATGTGGCTGTAATCACCTCCATCAATTTGATTGCAGACTCTAATAGTGGCTCTGGTCAGTGACTCATACATGCTCTTTTATTTACTCCTCTCTCATATTTCTGCAGTATATGACCGTATCTGACACGCCGCTCTGTAATGGGATACAGAATGATGCTGTTAGACAACCCCAGTGACCTGCGTGCCACACTTTCTTCCAAATGTTTAATGGGTCATTCCTGTTATGCAGAACCTCTTGAACTCTGAATGAATATGTTTGTGCTGTAATTTAAGGAAGGTTTTTTTTCTGGAAAAAAGGCTTTACCGCACTTTCATAAATCTGCTCGTCAAGCTCAGACTCTACTTAGAGGACAATGGAACTGACAATTAATTTTTTTAAAATTAAATTAAATTAAATTAAATTAAACTTTACATTACATTTCAAATCAGATTAAATTATTAAATTTTATTAATTTTTGTGGTTTGTTTTCTTGTTAACCTTGAAGGCTGATTTTTGTAGTCCCAATCATGCATATTTCCAAGAGGACAGACAAATTCATTTAAAGATCACTGTGAGTTTTTAGCATTCTTGGGAGAGACACAAGGCCTTGTTGATTTGCAAGGTGGCAAAGGTTACAGAGATGTTTTCTTTAATTGACAACACCATCGGCCCAGTTATTAATGAGGCCAGTACAGTATGTAGCGGCGAGATGGAAGACGGTGCCCCCATCCCAATTACGGCTCCAGGGTTCTTCTCAAAAGCCTCTCAGTGGGATGATTAATTCTAATCACCAGTCCTTTCCTGCACCCTCCACGATGAGCTCATTACGACACCAATATGACTGCAAAGCTTCAACATCCTGAGCTGAAGAGCTGAAAGTACGGGAGCCAATCAGAGCAGTGGACCACATATTTAACCAGACAATTACTGGACTTCTTGAAACGGCAAGAAGATGGAACTCACACTGGACAGTTAATCAAAGCGAACATGTTAAATGTGACTCCAATTTGACTATAAACCAATGGACTATTGAACGACATGTCTAATTGATGACTATGTAAGATGTAAATGTTTGTTTACTACAGCTTCCACTATTTTGACCACTGAAACTCCTTCAGTAACACGAGAGTCCAACAGAAACCAGTCTCATGATGGATCACTCACTGATCTGAAATCAGGCAGTTTTAGAGTGGTAATGTGTCAATAACAAGTCAGTGTTCCAAAACCTAGTGCGGTGCTTTGCTGTGTACAAACTACACATGTAGCTGCCTTTTTAGGCAGCATCTTCACTAAAATGGAACCTTATAAATGCTGATTTTTGACAATTATTGTCAAAAATCTGTCCGTCCATCTCTGTATTTATCTATCTGTCTCTGTCTATCCATCCATCCAAACAACCAACCATCTATCCAACCAGCCAACCATCTATCATCCATCCATCCATCTCTTTATCTCTCAACCAACCATCTATCCAACCAACCAACCAACCATCTATCATCCATCCATCCATCTCTTTATCTCTCTATGGGTCTCTCTGTCTATCCATCCATCTTTCTATCTCTCTCTGTGTTTATCTATGTGTCTCTGTCTATCCATCCATCCATCTATCCAACTATCCATCTATCCAACTATCCATCCATCTGTCCATCCATCCATCAATCCCTTTCTTTATCGATGGGTCTCTCTGTCTATCCATTCATCTTTCTATCTCTCTCTGTGTTTGTTGATGTGTCTATCTATCTATCTATCTATCTATCTATCTATCTATCTATCTATCTATCTATCTATCGTGTTTATCTGTCTATCTGTCTATCCATCCACCCAACTATCCATTTTCTCTGTCTATCCATCTATCTATCTATGGATATGTACATTTGTCTGACTTCATCCACCATCTTGGATGGATTTTTTTAACTGAGCTTTGATGCAATGCATTCTGGTATTGTCTTTACCACAAAGACGACATGAAAGGCTTTATTATTTTTGCCAACATGAGGTATCTCAGGAGGTTCCAATCTTTTGGAACAGCCTTCAAGATGACAGTATGCCTACAGCGCCTTATAATGATGCCTAAATAGGCAGTTTGCTAGGCTTTGGCTTTGGACCACAGAGACTAACACAGATATATTTGACTGTGTAAAGGCTTTTTGAAAAGACAGCTTTTGGTTGTTTAGCTCATTAAGACACCAAAAAGACCCATTAAAATGGTCAGACAGCTAAAAAAAGCAACATTTAACTTTCCTGACACTTAAAATGAGGCCAAGTTGTCATCATGTAAGGAACTCATCGTAACATTCCGATATGTATTAGGAAGAAATTTTTCGATCTCCTATCCAGCACACTCATACATCACACTTACCCTGCAGGTGCCATCAATCTGAACGATACATCACCTCAGTCATTGCTTCAATGACGGCTGACACATGAGTAAATCAAAAGAGAAGAGAACAGTAAACAACGGTCAGACAGACGTGTGTATCTCTAACCCGTAAAGAGGGGAGCGTTGTAGTCCTTTAAAAAAAAATTGCTGCTACCTACAACGAGAGAGCAAAGTTTCTAAAGGGCGAAAGAGCAAAGCTGACGGAGATAATGGCCTGACTCACACATCACGGCATGAGACGAGGAGAAAATCAGGCAATAAGGTCTTGTCATTTCTCTGGCTGTGCTCAACTCATGTCTTGTGCCCCAGGCATGACATAGAGATGAAACACATGAAACCAGTGACACAGTCCTACGCTTTTTGGTCTCGCCCCAAACAAGAGGGTCTTCAAACCTAATTATTGAGCTTACATCTTCATTTGAGCCTATTAGGGAATACTCAAAGAAATATGAAGACTTATACCAGAATGTCCCAGATGCTCTTCTCCATACAAAAATAATGAATGAACACTTTTGGACTCCAAAAAGGACAAAATGCACCAATAAAATATTATAAAAGTCCTCCACATGACTTGAACACTATACTGATGCCTTCTGAAGTCATATGGACCACTTTTATGGTGCTTTTGGTCAATTTTACAGCTTGAAAATGTGCAGAAAGTACAACACTAACATAAAATCATCAACTATCACTTGAAGAGCTTCAAGATTTTCCAATTCTACCAGCATTACTGAACATTAAGATTGGACAACCCATCTGATTTCACTTTCAGTGACAAAGTGCTTTGGTTTTTTTTGTTTTTGTTTTTTTTCACCCCAAACACAATGGGGTCCAATCATGATTACTGAGCTTGATTCTTCAATTGAGCCCATTTGGGAAGATTCAACCATTCAGACTTATGAGAAATATGAAGACATTTAGCAGAAATGTCCCAGATGCTCCAAAAAGGACAAAATGCATCAATACAGTATTATAAAAGTTGTCCACATGAGTGCTATATTAAAAGTCTTCTGAAGTCATATTGGACCTTTTATCGTGCTCTTGGTCAATTTTGGATCTTGAAATGTCCACAGAAGAGAGAAAGTACTGGACAATATGAGCATAAAATCATCAACTATCCCTTTAAGAGCTTCAAGATTTTCCAGTTCTACCTGCATCACTGAACATTAAGATCTGGAAACCCATCTGGTTTTACTGTTTTTTGGTCTAGCCACAAACACAAGGGGCTTCAATCCTGATTATTGAGCTTGTATCTTCATTTGAGCCCATTAGGAAAGATTCAACCATACAGACTTCCTAGAAATACGAAGACATTTAGCAAATTTTCCCAGATGCTCTTTTCCATATAATAATAATAACTGGGGACAAACATCTTGGGCTCCAAAAGGATAAAGTGCACCATTTAATTATTATAAAAATCATTCACATTTAGCACTATATCGAAAGTGTTCTGAGATCAAATTGGACCATTTATGGAGCTGTTCAATCATTTTTGGAGTTTGATAATGTCCACAGAAGAAAGAAAGTACAAAATGCGTGTAAAATCACCAACTATCCCTTTAAGAGCTTCAAGTCTTTCCAATTCTACCTGCATCAGTGAACATGAAGATCTGGCAACCCATCTGATTTCACTACCAGAGACAAAATCCTATGGTTTTTGGTCTTGCCCCAAACACGATGGGTTTCACTCTTGATTAATGAGCTTGCATCTTCATTTGAGATCATTAGGCAAGATTCAACCATTCAGACGTCCTAGAAATATGAAAACATTTAGTAGAACGTCCTATATGCTCTTTTCCATTTAATAATAATGAATAGGTACACACACTTTTAGGCTCCAAAAGGACAATGCGTAATTAAAGTACTATAAAAGTCATTCAGCACTATATTTAAACTGTTCTAAAGTCATATTAGACCTTTTATGGAACCTTTTAGTCATTTTTGGAGCTTGAAAATATCCACAGAAAGAAAAAAGTGCAACAGATTCTTCAACTCTGCTTGTGTCACAGAACTTGAAGATCTGACAACCCATCTGATTTCACTACAAGTCTTCTGGCCTGAGGATGCTGGTGTCTGGTGCTACAGATGCTCAGCGGGGTCAGTGAAGATCGTTGACAAAGCAGAACTGACAAGCGAGTCAGCTTTGGCAAAAAACATGATTAGTCCTGCATCCACTGACTTTTCGCACCATTCTTAATTTTCCAACAGTCCAAGCGTTCTGTTTTACGCACCGCTGAGCTGCTGACTTCAACGTGGGAATAACATTACCCTCAGAGCTGTGGAGGAAATACATTAAAAGCGACGCAACGAAGGGGAAAAGCGCTTCCTCACAGCTGGGTATAAGAGAGCTCAAGCAAACACGCCAAGCTTTGCAAGTCACAGCTGGTTTTCCTTAAATGTTTCTATTAAACATGAAGGAGGAGTGTGGAATGGAAACATGGACACAGATGCTGTAATGTGGTTACAACAACACCAAATTTTCTCCTCAAAAAGAGATGGAGGAAAAACAGATGATTTTTGTGGATAAAGATATAAATATTACTGAAAGGAGGATGCAATGCTAAAAACTGAAATTCGTTTCTTATTAATAGAGACAAAAAATTTGGACGACATTACTGAATATTCTGAAAACTGCCACAGGTATAGATCAAGATTTCCCACAAAATTAAAAATAAATAAATAAATAAAATAAAAAATATATATATATTTTTTTAATTTATTCATTTCAGTTGCTAAGGCAACATTTATGATTTTAATTTAGTTTAACTTTATGTACTAAAAAACAAAAAATGAAATAAAATGAATAAACAAATGTAATTAACAGATATATAAAAACACAAACTAACAATGACAAAAAAAAAAAAAATTACAAAACTTCAACAAAAATTAAAATGAAAACATAAAAACTAATTCAAAATATTAATAAAAACTATAACAGTATCTCAGTTATACTAAAATAACACTGATTTTAACACACCTTTCAGTTCTCAAAAGTTTAAGCTCAAAGAAAGAACTCAAACCTCTCATCAAATTCTCCCAAGACCAAATCTGAGCTGCTATCATTCATTTTATAGCTCTTCTTTCACATCTTGACAACGGTTTTATTCCTGATATTTAAATGAAGCATATGTGCCTTGAACTATGAAGAACAATGAGACTTTCCTTTGACTCATCCTCTCTTTTTTTTTTTTTTTTTTTTTTTTTTTTTTTGTTAACAACCGTTTATTGAATTTTCTTCTGGAAACAATAGTATAAAACAAAAAGAAGCTGTGCAAATTTAGAACCCACCCCAACCCATCCCACCCCCTGGTAGACTTAAAAAAAATAAAAAAAAATAAAATAAATAATAATAATAAAAATAAATTAATTAATATTAACAGATAAATAAATAAATATAAAATCATTTTTACAAAGATTTTAGAAAAGATGACAACATTAAAAGCTGAATGCCATAAATTTACAGTTTTCACATTAGATCCATGTATACGAGAAGTTGAGAGTTCCATCGAGATAATGTCCAACAAATACACAGTCCAGGTTCATCTGTCCATTGTGTGAGGAGGATTCCAACGATTGACTAGTAATTTTTTTGCTGCTGTGAGAGCAGCCTACAGTAAACATCTTTTGTTGGACGGACAAGGTGAAGTCCCAAAAGTCATTCATGAAAAAATGGCACAGAGTCAAACATATTTCAGTACCCAACAAATATGATAGGTCTTGTGAGAGCTGAGTACAAAAAGGTGAGAGAGAGGGGCACTCCCAAAAAAACCAAAATGCAAAAACGTGCCTAAAGATCCTTGCGAACAGAGATTACACTTAGGAGAAGACGACAGATTCATATAAAAACGTTTCATTGGAGTCAAGTAAACCCTATGCAGCAATTTCCAATGAATCATTTGGTGATTAGGGTTTTTAGAAGACAATTTAAACATACCCCATACGTGATCCGAAAATAAAACATGCACATCCTCATTTAGATCCTTAGCCCAAACGGTTGTAATAGATAAAGGTTTGTATGAATGCTCCAGAAGAAAGAGATAGATGACTGAAGCAGAGCCAAACCAAAACATCAAACCAAACTGATAAAGGGTGGAGGGAAAAGGCTTGAGCATACAGTCTAAAATTGGGGAAAGAAAGACCTCCATGTAATCTACATCGTTGTAGTCAGGTAGTCAGTTTAATACGAGGATGTTTCCCATCCCATATATACTATGAAACACGTGTCAAGTTTGTTCCAGTAGCCAACCGGTGAAGTGAGAGGAATCATGGAAGAAAAGAAATTAATACGTGGGAGAACATTAATTTTAATCACCGATATACGAGCCTGAAAACAAGTAGAAAGACGAGACCAATTTTCCAAATCTGAGGATACTTTGGCTAGAATACTATTATAGTTTTTTGAGAGGATTTCCTGCAGGAAAGGAAAAACATCTATCCCAAAGTACTTAGATATAGATATAGAAAGGGACATGGAATCAATTTTAGAATTGAGGGGAAGTAGACATGACTTACTCCAATTAATTTTAAACCCAGAGAGAGATCCAAAATGGTCAAATAAATTCAACACATGAGGAATAGAATGTGACGGCTTCTCCAAAAATAATAAGATATCGTCAGCAAACCAAGAAATATGATGATGAGTATTCCGTATAATAATGGGAGAAATAGTTTCAAACTGTTGGACCGCTTGAGCTAAGGGTTCCAAGGACAGGGCAAATAACAGAGGAGAAAGCGGGCAACCCTGACGAGTACCTCGATGTATAAAGAAAGGGTTAGAGTGAACAGCACCTGTGAGAACAATGGCTGCTGGATTGGCGTACAGAACTTTTATCATAATTATGAAACTCGATCCTAGACCCAGATGCTGTAGAACCCATAAATAATTCCATTCTAGCTGGTCGAGAGCTTTCATCGCATCTAGAGATAATACTGTGCAAGGAGAGGATGAACTATTCGTTGATTTAATAATATGATATAACCTGCGTAAGTTATCCGAAGCTGAGTGAGATTTAATGAATCCTGTTTGGTCATGATGAACTAGCCTGTTTATAAATTTCTCTAGACGACAAGATATTTAGCATATATTTAACATCAGTCCCTATCAAAGAAAGTGGCTGGTAACTAGAACAGGAAGTCGGATCTTTATCTTTTTTTAACAAGAGAGAAATAACAGCTATATTAATAGATGGGTGAAATGAGCCTTATGAGTAACTGAAAAATTTATCATATCTAACATGAGGGGGCCTAAATCCGACCAAAAAATAGTATACAATTCGATTGGAATACCATCTATGCCTGGGGATTTCCCCTTGTTCATAGATCGGATTGCTGAGTCCAGCTCCTGAAGAGTGATCGGTTCAGCCAGGTATTCCCAATCCAAATCTGACAGCCTGGGTAAATCAAGGTTGGACAGAAAAGATGCAAAAGAGTCAGGGTCACCATCCACAGAAGAAGTATAGAGGTTAGAGTAAAAAGATATTAATGTCTTTTGGGTCTGTCATAATGAGCCCAAATTGGAATTTCACTGATGAAATATTAGCAAACTTTTCACTGTTGCGTAATCTTAGAGCTAAAAGGTGGCTTGGTCTACTCCCTTGAAAATAGTAATTCTGCCTGGATCTTTGAATCAGGAATTCTGCCCTGGATCTCAGTAATGAATTGAGTTCGGACCTAATCGCCATGATTTTACTGAGTGTATTGTCTGAGAAACAACGTTGATTATCTCTAGTCAGATTCTGGAGCTGTGATTCCAGTTCAACTATCTTTTTGTGTCGGTTTTTCTGAAGGAAGGAGGTATGAAATTGAGTTATTCCTTATAAATCCTTTAACTGCATTCCAAAGTGTTCGCGGATCATCCACTGAACCTTGGTTAATTTCAATAAACTCAACAAAATTATTTCTGAATTGGCTGCAAAAGTTTTCATCCTGTAACAATTTAGGGTTAAATCGCCATCTAGTGGCACGAGATGGCCGAAGGATCAAAGATAATCTGCACAAATTTCCATCATGATCCGACAGAGATAAGGAACAAATATCAGCATCACGAACAGCTGAAGATAAAGAAGTAGAAATTAAAATATAGTAAATTCGCGAATAGGATTTATGAGTAGCAGAAAAGAAAGTGAAAGACTTAGCAGAAGGATTTAATAAACATCAACTATCCACCAATGAGGACGAGGTTACACATTGACGAAGTTTGTCAGAACAAAAAGCTTGAGAGTGTGGTTCTTTTGGTCCAGATCTATCTAGGATATGCGACATTACAGAATTCATATCTGCACCCAATACAATTTCAAAATCCGAAAATTTCAAGAGATAGGTTGACAAAGCAGAGAAAATAGGGGCAGGAGTACAAGGGGCATAAACTGAAAGTAATACAATATTCCTATTCTCCACTATTGTTTTTATACGTGTTATTCTACCGTCTGTATCACAACCTTTATCTAAAATAGTAATATTTAAATTCCTCCGCACCAATATTAGGACACCCTTGGTTTTAGTATCCCAAGATGAGTGAGGTACCACTTCATAAAACTTATTATTACACCTGTGTATATCCTACTCTTTCAAATGGGATTCTTGAACTAACACTATATCAATCTTTCTTCTTCGCAAAAAATCCAGAAAACCTGTACGTTTGTGAGGGCCATTTAGGCCATTAATATTACAACTCAGAATATTAAGGTCAGTCATAGGTATCGAACAGAATTACTGCATAATAAGACAAAACACAAGTTTGAAAATAAAACCATTTGAGTCTACCATTAAAACACCCCCCCACCCCACCCTTCCTGTCACTATTCAAAAAAACATAAACTCATTCCCATGAACTATCTGCCAGCACTCCTTAATATGATCCGTGGCGTCAACAAAAACCTGCACATTACTGAAGCACCAACATTGGCCCCATAATCACATATTGACTAGGTAGTATCTATAAAAAAAAAAAGGAAAAAAAAAAGAAAGCGAGAGAAGGAATACAACTAAAACATAAATAAAATAACATCATAATCAGTAAGCGATACTGTATGCACAATGAAAGCTTCGAGTGACTATGAATTAAGAAGTGAACATTAAAGTGAACAGTGAAAGAGTCAGTCACCTAACCATTTAGAGCATCTCTTCTCCGATTAGACAACAAATGTCCAGCTGAAGCTCACTGAGAGTTGGTGGATGAATGTGATCTGAGAAAAACTCTTGCTTCTTCTGGGGAGTATAGCATTTTAGGTTCACCTTGATTGAGAATGACCTTCAGCGTTGCAGGATAAAGAAGAAAATTCTGGATGCCAGCTTCTCTCATTTCCTTCCTAATTGGCACAAATGCACTTCTTTTTGCGGTGACCGGAGAAAAATCTGGAAAGAAAGACAGCGTTGCTCCGTCGGATGTTTTCACCGGGGCGTGAAGTCTGGCGGCCCGCAGAATGAGCTCCCTGTCCGTGTACCGCAACAGTTTAAAGATGAAAACCTGTGGTTTAGCGCGATCTGAGGAGAGCCTTGTGTACAAGTGATGCGCTTGCTCCACTTCAATCTCTTTGCCCGCCAGAGACGGGACCCACGTCGGTAGCAATCTTTTCAAAAAGCCCATAGGGTCGTCCTTTTCGGAACCTTCAGGCAACCCAACCAGAAGCAGATTGCTGCGCCTATTGCGATCCTGTAAGTCCACAACCTGTTGCTCGAGTGCGGCTACTCGCCTATCGTGATCTGTGACAACTTTCTTTTGTTCTCTCATCTCCCCTGTAAGAAGATCCAATTTAGAGCACAGCGACTGAACAACTGACATGTGAGAAGCGCTCGTGGTCGGTGGCTTGGATTTCTTCTTAATCAGAAAAGCCGACAGAGACAACTCCTGCTGTTTCTGCTTGATTTACAATCCAGCCACAGCCATCAGGAAGGGCAGGATCCTTCTGGACACGGTGCAACGCTGAAACACTCCATGCGGAATGAATGCCAGCGTGGGTGGGAATACAGAGACAGTTTCACACTGTAGGAATACATTATTAACATCACTGGGTTTTATCAGGAAGCTCATTCTGAGGGACTCCACCACAGAATAAATAACAGACTGCTTTTCTCTGGGCGTCTGTCGTGTCCTGCATCCGCTCGTGCTCATATCGCGGGATGACTGAGTCAGAGCAGACACGAGATGGCAGCGCCTCCAGGGATCCAAACATACTCTGTGAATCAGATCTAAAAATACTCTTAATTAATAAGCCCAATCTGATATCCGACTGATGCCAGTGTTCATGCATGAGCTGTGTTTGTAAGCTTTCATTCTCCCTCCACTGCTTCTGTTCAGCCAAACTAGGTTACACAAGTTGCTACTGTTTTTACAAACAAAAATTGACTCATACTTGAAGCACTGATACAAACAAATGATTTTCTAACAAAGAATTTTGACTCTTTTTTTTTTTTTTAAACCAAACATTCTTAAATCAAGATACCCAAGAAGCAAATTTACGTAAGATATAACGTGTTGTTTTCTTTAAAATAACAATTAAAATTAAATGACACTTTGCTTAAAAGAACTTAAAAATACTTTTTGCTCTGTAGTTTAACAAAACATTTTATTATTTACTCATCCTGATGTCATTCCAAATTCATTTCACTTTCTTATTTAAAAAGGAACAGACATGTAATGTATATAAATAGAGAGACAAACAGCATTAAAGAAAGGGTAAATCACACAAAACTACTTATTGACTTTGCTCACACAGGGTACAACAACTTTCTCCCCAAACATTGATAATTTATGTACTTTTTTGGGATTTCTTTCCCCCATTGTTACACTTGTGACGTTCCCGGTCAAAAATAACCAGCCTATTAAAATTGATGAAGTCTCAAATAGCTCTGGATTTGTTTACATTCAAATACGCCGGCACATCAGTGACTTTAAATGTCATTAAAGTCAAACATGACATGATGTACTGTATGCTAAGTGTTAGTCTTAAAGTAACAAAAGAGCCTGTTGAATTGTTAAGGGTCAAAGAGAGGATGTTTTTGGTGCAAGACACCATGACTAACATTATAAGAGGCCTTCAGGATAAAGTGTACAATATAAAAGTGCCAGACTGCATTTGCTGTCGAACATGTCATTTGTTTGAATATGCGAGGCTGGATGTGCATATGACAAAATATTCTCACTTGTTCATTAGCGTCGACTCACCTATCGAGTCCATTCAGTTTCTGGAATGAAGTAGCACTTGTAGATGTGGGGTAATTACAAACCAGCGCTGGCAGGCCATCAGTCAAGTGCGCTCTCAGGAAACACAGGATGAAGGGGAAGCCTGCCGGGAGGGGCGGCACTCATCTAGATAAAGATGTCGGTTTTGAAAAACAGCTGATGCCATTTCTGTCATTTTTCTGCCACGACTCCAACATGACTGTATTAGCGCAAATGAGATTCTCCAGGCATGCTGTCTTCGCTGTGCTGTGAAAATTAGCTGAAAGGGATTGTGGGAACAAGAGGAGCTTTGCAGTCTGGTGCCTGTCAGAGAAGTGATGGCACTTCATTACCATAAATAGAAAAGGCCTGAAATATTGATTTAACATGAAAGAAAACAGTAATTTGGCCATTTAATTTCAATTTATTTAAAAGGACAAGGATGTTCATAGTTTAAAAGGGACGTTCACCCCAAAAATGAAAGTCTACTCACTGTTGTTTTATTTTTCTGTGGAACACAAAAGTAGTTACCTGGTAGAATGTTCATGCTGCTCTTTTATATCTCACTCGCTGCTCGAGTTATATCTCACAATTCTCACTTTTTTTTCTTGCAATTGCAAGTTTGGAACTTGCAATTCTGACTTTTTTTCCTCAGAATTGCATCATATAAACTGGAAATTCTGACCTTTTTCTCAGAATTGCCTGATACAAACTCACAATTCTGATTTTCTTTTTTTCTCAGAATTGTGAGATATAACTCACAATTGTGACAAATAAAGTCAGAATTGCGAGATATAAACTGGCAATTCTGACTTTTTTTTTATCAGAATTGCCTGATATAAATTCTCAGTTGCGAGTTCAAAAGTCAGAACTGCGAGATATAAACTCGTAATTCTGAGAAATGAAATCAGAATTGTGAGAGATAAACTTGCCTTTCTGAGAACATATCAGTCTTTTTTTCCCCTCAGAAATCGCAATTGCGAGTTTATCTCTCACAATTCTGAGAAAAAAAGTAAATTGCAAGATACAAACTCCCAATTGAGAGAAAAAAGTCAATTGCAAGATACAAACTCCCAATTGAGAGAAAAAAAGTAAATTGCAAGATACAAACTCCCAATTGAGAGAAAAAAAGTCAATTGCAAGATACAAACTCCCAATTGTGAGAATAAAGTCATAATTGCGAGATACAAACTCGCAATTGTGAATTATAAAGTCAGAATTGAGAGTTTATATCTCACAATTCTGACTTTATTTCTCACAATTGCGAGTTTATATCCCACAATGCTGACATATATCTCACTATTCTGACTTTATAACTCGCAATTGCGAGTTTATATGATGCAATTTTGAGAAAAAAAGTCAGAATTATGAAATACAAACTCACAATTACAAGTTATAAAGTCAGAATTGTGAGTTTATATCTCACAAATATTACTTTATTTCTTGCAATTGCGAGTTTATATCCCACAATTCTGACTTTATATATCGTTATTCTGACTTTATAAATCGCAATTGAGAGTTTATTTGATACAATTGTAAAAAAAAAAGTCAGAATTGTGAGATAAAAAGTTTTGACTTTTTTTGACTTTGACTTTGACTTTTTTTTTTTCAGTGGCGGAAACTGCTTCCACATGAGGGTAAGTATATGATTAAGAATTTAAATTTTTGAGTGAACTATCCCTTTATTTTGATGGTTTTAAATTCAAGCTTCTTTTCTTCATGCAACATCAATGCAACATGGCACTGCTGATTCTGATCATGCAAACAGGTTGACTTGTTATCATCCACTGGTCCTCAGCACCAGACCTTTAACCAGGCTTGACAATCAGAGCGATTGCAGGTCTCCCATACACAAGGTCTCCAGACTGATCGTGTCCCTACAGCGGCCAGACTCGCTTCTAGCTCCGTCTGACTAACAGGAATCAATGAGAGCGAGGCCCCTCGGGAAAGCCAGCGATGAGGCAAAACTCTTCCGTCGATTGTAATTCAGCTGGTGGAAAGCCAGTATTACTGTAGAAGATACCACAGCCCGAACAGAATACAGCAACACGATGAGCAATATTACAGCCCGCGTGCATCTGACCAGGTGTTCGACTGCCAATCATGGACAAATGAGCCATCGCTTGGCGTTCAGCGCTCTGCTGGGAGAACAAACTGTCACGGTGCTTTTGTTGTTAACAATAGCGACTGGCTGAGAGGTCTGACACTACAACCGCCACTTACTCGCTTCCACTGTGCGCTTTGAGAGAGTCTCGATACGTGTGTCAATTTGATATCATCTCCGCTGAAAGCCGAACCCCATCATTTGGAGGGTCTCCGGGTGACTCTTCGATAAGAGAGACAACAAGCGAGATACGGAGCTAAAACACCAGCGACGGGGAGGTCATTTCAGCCACAGCAAACACACAATCATCCAAAAGCTGCGAGTCGAGACAGCATTTGGGGAAATTGCTGTTAGTGCTGTTTGTTACACATTAAACATCAAAATAAATTGTTCAGGAAAGGCATGTTGTTATATGCTTTTTGCCTGGCTGATGATAAAATGAGCCAAAAATCCCTTAGACTTACACTGAGCCATACCTTGAGATTTGAGGATAGACTCACTTAAGAAACCACCTAGCAACTAGTCAGAACACCGCATATTAACAAGGTAAAAATCACTCAGAACAACCTCAGTAAACACACAGCAAATCTTTGGCAAGCATTCAGAACACTCTAGCAACCAGATATCAGCTTGCTAAAAAATGCAAACCAATTTACAGATTTCAAATGTTATAATTTAGTTTATAACATTTTTAAACATCAGTTTAAATGTTATAATTTAGTTTTTAGATTATTACAATAATAATCTATCTCTGTATATACCTACTGTATAAATCTGTAGAATTTCATCTTACATATAGATTGCATTTCATAATGTAGTTCAAATTTATTATTAAATTTAAATATCAGTTCTTTATAAATTTATTTAAAGACATTACTAAATTAATATGTACTGTATATCTATAAAAGTACATCTAAAATATATATATATATATATATATATATATATATATATATATATATATATCAATCAATTTTTAAAAATCTCCAAATATATATATTACATTTTATAAAAGTTCAATATTATTACATATATTTATTTATAAGAATCTATAAATCTATAGACTTTAAAATACATTTATAAATTATATAAATTGTTAACATTTAATAGTGATGTTTTAATATTATTTGTTTAAAAATGTATTCATATAAATGACTAAATTGATAATATATTTAAAGAACTGTCCCAAAATTACAGATTACATTGTATAAAATAGCTTAAAATTTATTTTTTAAATATATATTTCTGCATATAAATTCTTACATTTACTATTCTCTCTTGAAAATAAAGCTTCTTTATTGGCATTCATGGTTTCATGAAGAACATTTAACATCCATGGAACCTGTCTATTCCACAAAAGGTTTTTTTTAGAGTGGAAAAAAAGGTTCTTTAGATTATTAAAATGTTCTTTACATTAAGAAAAATGGTTCTTTTAAGAACTGTTCGCTGAAAAGTAACCAAAAACACAGTGCACAGTGGACTGCCCACCTGGAGTTGTGGTGAAGTCCCTATAATGCATGGACTGTCACAGCTTGATCTAATTTCATTATTTATTTACACTGTATAAAAAAACGCCTGTTACTTGGGACAGATTTGTTTGCCTATTCCGCAGAAGAAAAGGGTTGTTTTGTACAGTACATTCTGTGTAGATGCGGCCTACTGTAAAGAATATACTGCATGTAGGATAAGAACTTTACACAGCGATCTTTAAATCCATTCTGCAGTATTTTCACATATGGTAAGACGCTGCTGCTCACTCACTGAGATGAGATGGATTTGCTTTGCTGCGCACACAGAGGAACAGTTAGAGCAAACCGTGGCAGATGTCTGGGTGAAACCACGGTAAACCGACTCAATCAGCCACGCTCTTGCGGGAACGTGGAACATGTGGAAATTGGAGGGCCTAATTAGCCGATTTCCTTCATGAAATTACACATCTGCGAGGGGTGATTGGACCACCATGTCAATTTGAGACCTTGATCCAAGGCTAATTACGTATCCCAGAAAAACCCACCCAGG
Source organism: Spinibarbus caldwelli (assembly GCA_039654775.1). NCBI lineage: Eukaryota > Metazoa > Chordata > Actinopteri > Cypriniformes > Cyprinidae > Spinibarbus > Spinibarbus caldwelli. Next base: position 3,602,861 of record CM077229.1, on the reverse strand, counting down.
GACACGACTGAAGTTAATCTGACAAGATTCACCCTTCTGACTGCTAGATGGTAATAGTGTGCGAGACCCTCAGAGCCAAACACGACCTGTGCTCTTTAAAAGATACATGCCCTGCTTTATATTGCAGCCTTGGAGGCGTGCATGGGACTATATGAGACACATTATTAAAAACATCTATCTATCTATCTATCTATATAAATGTATATAAATGTATTTATAAATGTATTTATAAATGTATTTATATAAATAACTGAATTCATGATTTATCTATAAAGAATGCTACCAAATTTATAAATTACACTGTTTACAGTTGAAATATTGTATATATAATAAAATAAGGTAGAATTTCTTAAATGATTGAAAAAAAAAAATTATTTGGCAGTCATACTGTATGTAATATGTCTATATCTATCTATAGAATTTCACCAAATTTGTAGATTCACTGTCAGACTTTTGGACCTGTTTTGCCCGTTTCTGTTCTGTGTTCCCTTATTTGGTCATGTTCCTGTCCTCGTTTAGTCTGATTATTAGTTGATTCCCCGCACCTGTCTGTCCCTCGTTATCCTGTGTTTATAAGACCCAGTCTATTCAGTTAGTGTTTGTCGGGTCTACCAGTGATGTTCATGTGTCATTCCTCGTTCCTAGTGTGGCTTTACCCTGTGTGTTGGATTGAATTAAAGATTGTTGTTTCCTTTGTTCCTTCCAACAGCGAAACGTGACATTCACATTGTATAAAATAGTTTATATATATATATATATATATATATATATATATATATATATATATATATATAATCTTCCCAAATTTATAGATTACATTGTACAAAATGTAAAATGAATAACTCTGAATTATTAAATTAATAACTCTTTTTCAGTTATTTGTTGTGTAAATAATGCACTGTAAATTAAATATGTATAAAATAACTGGTTTAAATTCAGCATATGTGTTCATCTTATTTACTATAAATGTTATTACATACAGTAAATCAGCATTATATAAGCTATCCTTCTCTGTCGATATTGATACCGGCCATTAAAAGAGAGAGAGAGACAGAGAAAGACGAGGCGCAGAATGTAAAGGCATGCCTAAACCCTGCATAAATTCATATCCCGGGGCTGAATAATAAAATATTTCCATGTGAGAAATGAGAGGCTGGGGGATGATAAAACTTTTAAATCCATGGTTTTATGCTGTTTTGTGGTTGGTGAATAAATTACTTGTCAAGCACGGACAGAGCCAAAATGGCTTCATTTGAAAAATTGAGAAAGAAAGGAAAAAAGCACAACCACATTAGTGTTTGCACACACACTTTAAATTCTTTATGAGAGTCCCAGTCTTCCTTAAAGTCAACACGAAATCAAAATAGACCCTATTTGCTTTATTCCTACATATATTCTCTCTGAAACTGCATTAAATATCTTGTTCCAATTAGAAGAAAACATCTGGGTTTTTAATGCATTATTAAGTCAACTTCAATGCATCGTATATGGATCATAAAACATTCATATGCAAATCTAATGCCATTAATAAAATTACTTTTTACATTACTAATTCATCAAGACTATAAACTGACTTGACCCCTTGCGAGGGCAGTTTCTTTGAAACAGCTGAACTTTTGTCAGATGTCAGGACAGCTTTTGTCATGTCAGGACGTCTCTGAAGTCTTAAAGAGCGAGAGGGTCGGTCAAAGGTTTCCATCAAAGTCAACAAAACGCCTGACGGGAAACACGGGACAGTGTCTTTCCCTGTGGAGTGACGGCTCTTAACCCCGAGCAGAGAAACGCTCCTGAGATGGGAACTGTGCACTTTAGCAGCAGGGATGCATTTCCACTTAAAATGTTTTAAAAATTAATCTAAAAATTATTCTCAGTTTGTGATATTTTATTTCTTGGAATTTGGACTCCAAAACTGGGAATCACAGCACTTTTCACAATACACATCTTTTCAAAGCAGCTTGACAGAAAATCATGATCATTAATGAATCATTAATGTTTATAATATCTTAATTTCATGCCTTATAGTCATATTTAGGAGATTGTAGCTGGGTGGTAATATAGTTAACATTTTGGAAAAATACAAGCAATCAAGCAGTTGACATATGCTGTACAGCTGTTTTTTTTATCACTGAGAAACTATTCTGGTTTTTATTAACATTTTGAATATTAATAATGAATATATTCTTTTTTATATTTTTTGTTCTCATTTTAATTTTAGCTGTAGTAATTTTGTTGTGCATTTTTGTCATTTTTAGTGTTTTAAATATAGCATACACGTTATATTAAATATAACACACACACACACTGTATAGTTATATATTTATTTGTATTTTTTTATCTAAGTTTTAGTTATTTTAGTACATCAAGTTAAACTATCTTAAAATGAGAACTGCTGCCTTGGAAAGTGCCTGAAATAAAAAAAGTTTTTATATTAAGTTATATTTTATACTAACATTTATTTTATTTCAAGTAAAAATGTTTTTCTTAATGGTTTTAATTTTTAGTTTTGATTATAGTTAACTATAATAACCTTGCTATATAGTATAGATATCATCCTAAAGTTGGACATAATTATATATCTAACTTTATATAAAGAACAATAATATAGTTTTGGAACGAAAAAACAAAAATCAGGCACTTGAGATTTGCTATATACTGTATTACTTCATACACATTTAACTGTCTCATAACTCCATACAATTTTTCACACGCTTTCATTAAAATAACTTGTTCTGCCTCTGAAACATCTTTTTTTTTCTGCTGACATCATCAAGCCCCCGTATTTCCAACCCCTCCCTTCACTTTTCACCATCCAATCATATGCCAGTTGTCAATTTAAGCCCCACCCCCCTTCTCATTGAATATTCTATTTTTACTTATAAAAACGTCACAGTATGTAAGTAAAATGGGTTGCAGACTCATTTCATGTTGACTTTAAGTTGTCAGTAAACATCTGTATAAGCAAAAATAAGTGAAAGTGAAAGTAGAAGGTGAGAGGAAACACAAAGGACAAGCAGCCTGAATCCCCTCATGTCGCGGCCGTTCTGTAACACACACAGCTGTATTTCTCTGGCGTTCAGACTCAGCTAATCAGCACTGGCCGACAGTTACATCTATCACGCAGCTGGCCGGGCCTTGATTCATTACCAACCGCCAGCTGCCGTTACGGAGCAGATCTGGGTTCGGCTCATCCAGCCTGGCAGGTGGGAAGCTTCTGTGGCATTTGTCTTTCCTAAACAGTAAAGTTGTCCGAGCTTGTTAAGTAGAACAGAGTCCACTTGCAGCGGGATCAATGGCTGTAGTCAATCTGCAGACATCAATGAAGGCAAGAAAGTATGGATGTTCTGCTACCTCGGCCTAATCGTATATCCACTAGCCAATGCGCATTGACAGCTTTTCAGTCAGACAGGGTCACTTTGAGAAAGCATAACCTGACTGAAATGACAGTTCCCAGCTAGTGAACACCAAAAACACCCTGTGAAACCAACTAAAACTTCATAACAGTACCTCTCTTCAAATAAAAAGTGTTATCACACCATTCTTCATTCTAGAGCTTCCCTTGAAGTCTTCATCTTTATATGAGCTCTCGAGGCTTTTCCATTTAGAAGCACTTCTACGCTCTTGTGTTTCTGCACATAATAACGCCAGTATTGGTTTTGCAATTTATTTCAAGCGTGACACTCCTGACCTCCCTCTAAAGATGTTTTCTGCGAGGCTTAAAGTAAAAATAAAAGCAAACGAAGTGGAACTTTGCAGATGGTAAAAGCACTTTTAGGAAGTCGAGGCAGATGTACCCACACATATTCCGCTCTGTTGTCAATAAGGTGAATTGTGGAATTAAAACCGCCTGAGAGAGATTTATCTTCATGTTCCTGAAGGCGGAAAAGTTTAATGGATAAGTTTAAATATGATATACTGTAGGGCTGAGTGATACAGCTAGAAAAATATTTTTTTAATATAACTTATGCATTTGATCAGAAAGAATTTAATGCAATAAGTAAAATGCAGTTAAAATAAAGTTAAATTTTACACATTGTTTTTCAGCAAATGAGCACAACTGAGTGTGATATTTAATCATTTTTTTATGCATATCAATGCAATTTAATGGATTATAAAAGTATTTTAATGCATTAATTATGCCTTGTAATGCACCTTATAATGCAATCTCATGAATAATTGTAACCACAGTTATAGTACTTCTCTATTTATTTTTACACTTTTAGAACGTAAAATGCATTAAAACATGACAAACAACCAATTTCAGATTTTAATAAGATTCTGCAAATATTATACTGCATTTTAACTTTGGTTACAATTATTTATGAAAAGATATAATGCATTACAACATACATGTTGAATACCTTTATAATGCATTATACATAAAAGTAAAGTGTTACCAAAAATTCTGACTTATTTGTGTGAATTGTATCTTTTAAATTGGTTAGACAAATGAATCAGATAAAAAAAAAAATAAAAAAAAATAAAAAAAGATCCAATCATTCTTTCATTTAAAGTAGAAAAAAAACTGATAATTTTCTGCCATAGAAGTACTAGTACATTTTCCGTTAAGGTTGCATTTCCCTAAACCCTAAAATATAACAGTGCAATGCATAATTCAAAGTAAGAATACAACACTTGTGATTCCTTATTTTTAACATTGTCCACTGAGCCATAATTTTATGGACTGTTAAAAAAGTCCATTATTTATCCATTATTATAACAACCGCATTTACACATTTATTAAAATATTTGTGTGTGTGTGTGTCATTTCAAAACTCAGTAATTCGTTTGTAGCATCACTCCTAAATGTTCATGGAAGTATTTGTTTGAATGCTACAAACAAATGTAGGAGTGATGCTACAAACGAATCACTGAGTTTTGAAATGATTCATTAAAACAGACTGTTTGAACTGAACCACATTTTAAATCAGAGAGTCTTAATACTCTTTTACTCGAGAATAGTGAGGAATTGTACAAATCATCTAATAAGAGAGTTTAGGAAGTGCATTAAACAATTTCTTCACAAAATTGCATCCTGAATCCTTTGTAAGTTTTGTAAATTGTTCATATTATGATGCTTGTCACCTCATCTATGAACTTGTCTGTAGAGATGGCTATAGAAATAAAAAGAGCAAGTGAAACTCCTGTTAGTTGGTGACATATGTTGAATTTGATATCCTGTGGTTGAGTCTCTCACTTTTGAGAGCTGATAATGATGATGAGATAACACATTGTCAAAGATTTTGATAGCTAAAGTAACCCGAGGGACAGTTATGATACTTCAGCAATATGTTACATAACTGTGCTTCAATAACAAGTTGTTTGTTTAGTAGGAAAATATCATATATACACTGCAAAATAAATTTTTTCCTCTTGTTTTTCAGTGAAAATCTATAAACAGTTAAATCAAAATAATTTACACTTGAGAAGCAAGATGCCTCAAGATAAGTCTTATTTTTGGAAAAAAAAAAAAATGCATCAAAATTAAGTGACTTTACGCTTTAAAAATTCTGCCTATTGGTTAAGAAAAATGAACTTGTTTTCCCTTTAAATTAGATTTATTTTTCTGACCCTATCTTGTTTTAGGCATAAAATCACTTTTGATCAATTTTGCAGAAAATAGGACTTAATATCTTGTGCTTCTCAAGTAAATGTATCTTCATTTAAAAATGTTTAAACATTTATACTGTAAAACAAGTCAAAAATACTAAGAAAGAAACTTTTTTGCAGTGCATAAACCAAATTGTGTTATGTATGTCATGTGATTTGTTCTACTGCTCTGATTGGTAGATTGCAAGTTCAAATCTTGTCTTTGTTTGCATTTAAATGAGTTTTCTCCATTTGCAGTCTTGATAAAGACCTATGTGCTGAAACACGTTGGCAAAACAAAGAATAGATATTTTTCCAGCTTCGTATTGTCATTCTTGCATTTTCCACTCCAAATTACAAACATATTAACATCCAGTGCATTTGAAAATACATTTCCATATGCATATTACTGCAGTGGCTTAAAAACACACTACATAACTTCTTTAGTTTCACCCTTTAAGAAATGAATTCTACTTTCTATAGATCTGACTGCATCGAAATGTCACCATCTTAGAAACACTATATGGGTTGTGCTTTGCAGTTTGCAGCATCTGTTCCCCTGTGGCAGACATCACTTGGCAGCCGTCTGTGCAGGTCACAACCCGGAAATAACAGAAGCCTGTGTTTAATCTATAGACAGAGTTTGGCTTTCTTGGAATGTAATGGTTTCATTAGGCCCTTTAAACCGAGCAGATGCGCGTTTCTCTCTTGAATTCCTGTGGGAATGGCAGCTCTGAAACCGCCGCCCTGCCCTGGACCTCTGAGTTTTGGGAGCGTATAATGTCTTCAGCCGCGGGCTCATTAGCGCTAGCCTTCGATGCATACAGCTGAGGTGGTTACCGAGGATGGCTAGTTTAGATGTGAGTCAGGGCATACTATGGAAGGACACATTGGACAAAGAGAAAAGAGCAGAAAGATGGGAAAAATGTGTCAATCTCAATGTCTCCAGCTCGTCCTTTAGTCCAGTCACAGTATCTTGTGAAAACTCAGTCCATACGAGAATAACAGAGCTCATTCTGCGCATATGAAGTATACCGAGGAGCTGAACAAAAGCCCAGCTGCTGAAATGGCCATTTTACATAGCTTTTCCAAAAACTATTGGGAAATCCCATGATGGACGTAAATGCAATTATCTATGGCCCATTGGCATGGTAATTAAGGCTAATGTCTATTAGCATCTATTGCTACTTGCTCCTCAGAGAACTGTGCTCACTAATCTCATCCTGGTAGCTGTCTCAATGCTTATTAATATGAACCTACACCGGTAAAAGACTTATAAGAAACCTAAAGGCTGAAATGACAAACTGTTGCCTGCCTGGACAAATAAACACAATATGGAGCCATTAGCATGTAGACAAAATTAGGCAATGTTTATGGATAAGCAGTCAGCCTCACAGTTGTACCCTCTAAAAAAAACATTTTTTGTAAGTTATAAATGATTATTGGAATATTTCAGTTCACAATTCCAGTCTTTCATAATGTCATGTTTAATTCAGTTTGTTACTTGCCATTTCTTTGTAATTATTTCTGAAATTTACTAGCAATTTCTGAGTGAAAATTGTTTCACCATCATTTTTTTTTTTTTTTTAGTGTACAGAAAAAATATCTTACCTGCAGCTTTGAGAGCATCAGTCCCTCAAATTACTCAAGGCTCCAGGCTTCCATGCTCACTGGAAAAACGTGCCTATGATTACATCTCTGCAAAATGATATTACGTTGCTTCTTGCACTTTCAAATTGAAATGTCCAAGTAGTGATGCTAAGGGTGCATTACATTTTTCCAGAAACAGATGAAAGTAAAAGTGGCAACGTTTTATTACATTGGTTGTTGTATGTACCGCAGCATTTCAGAAATGAAATGTCCAGTGAGTGGCACTAAAAGATTAATGCTCTTGTATTTGAAAATAACATACCACCTACACTAAACCCTAGCCTAAACCTAAACAAACATGAAATAAAAATGCATTTACAATGGCATTGTAGCTTGCTTCTACAAGACTTTCTGCTCTTTTATCGATACTTATGTTTTATGGCACTCCAAATCGCAAGTGCAATCTTGTACCAGGTGCGCTACTAACCAAGTTTGCCACGTCTGAAAAGCCATGCATATGTGATGCAAACATCAAAATGCATTAGTTTACAAATCATGCACTATGGTAAAAGTGTTTTGAGGCCATAACATAGTATTGTGCATGTAACTATGCAAAAATAAGTCTTTATTAATCAATTATCTGCCCTACAAAAATAATTTGTGTGGGATTAAAGTTAGAACTGCAGTAAATTGTACATGTAGGTATGTTTTTCGGTTTTTACAAAAATGTCAGTAGAGGTACATTTTTAAATTAACCTGTATTGGAATTCCAAAAGAATTTTAAGAGAAACTACTTGATACATTAATGGAACACATGAAAACTCCATTTGAAATTGGAATAAGTATAGCGAGAGTCATCTGCACAAGAACGAATGCAATGAGACAGGGTACTTTACCCAATTAAGGATACCTCACAACAGCCACACATAATGCAAGTTAATCCAGCCTATTTCTCACCCAACTATGTGACAACTAAAGCAATGTTACAACCACAACACTGCCATAATCTATCTAGTTTGGCGGTTCATCGTGGTCTTTGCATGCAAAAGAAAGCTACTTGGTTTGAAAGTGGCTTCTGTTCAATCTGTGCTTTATGCAAAACTTTAAGACTGTTTATTTTAGCTAATCTAGCTGGTCTGCCAAATTAAGCAAGATTCAAAACCCCTATGAAACCATTTAACTTGAAGAGTATGGCCAGCTTTGATGAGCAAACCGCTGTTTTATCAGCACTACAGCTCAATGCATCAAAGCATGCACGCTACCCACTAGGTCATGACATCTATTCACTTTCAGACAGCGAATACAGTCATGCACAAGAGTTAAATATGGCCCTTAATTAAACTCAAAGTTTCATAGAATAAACTGGGGTTAATGTTTATAGCCCCAAAAGGGCAACTGCTATCTGATACACAGTGATTTGCTGAAGTAGTGACAAGCAAAGAGGAAGATCTCAATTGTCTTGGCCATTAGCAGAAACTACAATGAGGGCATCATTGTTGCAAAGCTATTGACTTTTCATTTGCTTGTTGTATGACATTCATTTAGCGGATAATTGCATATTTGTTCAATTCTTTTCTCTCCGTTTTAATCCACCTCTCACGTTACAGCTGGGAGACTTGAACCTGCAGTTTGGGAAATGAAAAATAAAGACTCCTCCACAAAGTCAACAAAACAACTGCAAACAAAAACAAGGAGAACTCATATAGGCATGCTCACATCTTTGCTTAGTGTAATGATAGTCCACTGTACGGCAAGTTGAGGATGAATCCAAGTGCAGATTTATTAAGCAAGAGTGAAATCCAAAATACAAACAGAACAAAGACTAGACTTGACTTGACTTGACTTGACTTGACTTGACTATGGCTTAGCATGAACAGACTTGACTTAGCATGAACAAACTAGACTCACCAACAGCAGGTTACAACATCATACATACATACAATACACGACAAGAGACAATGGCAACATGAGGGCAATATATACCAAACAATGAGGGTAACATGACATGAACCAACCAATGAGAGACAAGACACATGACCTGGACAACCAATCAGAAAATGACACATATACTAGGCAGGAATACAAGAGGGCAAGGGAAGCATGACACTAACAGCTTGAAACAATTACAAACTAAAAGACATGAAAACAAGAACATGAAACAGAACCCAAAACAGACCTTACACTTAGATTGTCTCCATCCATATTTTACCTTCTTTTGTTTGAATTCAGTACAGTGACAATAAAAGCCAATCTTTTACTTTTGGAAACAAAAAGTGCACGTCATAAAATCATGCCTAATTATTTCTTCCACAATATAAACAATATAAAAATCAATAAATAACATAGTTAAACCATGGTTACTATAGTAAAACAATGGTTGATGTTGTAGCTACAATGGCTTTACAGCCAAAAAAAAAAACAAAAAACAAAAAAACAGATAAACCATGGTAAACAAAACCATGGTTAAACCATAGCTGCTGTAGTAAAACCATGGTTCATTTTTGTAGTTATGGTTTTACTACAAAACCATGGTAATGTAGTAAAATCATGGTTAGTTTTGTATTTACTGTGGTTTTACAACAAAAAACATAGTTAATCCATGGTTACTGTTGTAAAGATCATAGTTAAACCATGGTTACTGTAGTAATATGATTAATTTTTACATTTACTATAGTTTTACAAAAAATGAAAAAATAAATAAACTATGGTTTTACTACAAAAATCAATGAAACCATGGATACTGTAGTGAATCCATGGTTATTTTTGTATTTACTATAGTTTTACAACAAAAATCATAGTAACCATGGTTGCACTTTATTTTACAGTACGTATACTTACATGTATTTACAATGCATGTACAATGTACTTACAGCCTACCTACCTAAGAAAGTTCTGGTAATATCGGGTAAATACATGGGGTAGGGTTAGGATTAGGGGTAGATTCAGGGTTAGTACCTAGTTATTACCTAGTTACTGTAATTACTATAATAAATACATAGTATGTACATGAGGAACAGAACTGTAAAATAAAGTGCTACCGTAACCATGATTAGTAAAACAGTTGTTAATGTTGTATTTACTGTTGTTTTACTACAAAAGAAACATGGTTACTGCAGAAAAACCATAGTTAATTTATATGTTTTTCATTTTTTATATATGCTACAAAATTATCCACTCATTTGGATATAGACATTCGACAATCTCAATGCATGATGTAAAAAATTTTTTAAAAAATCCCCACACACTTCACCTTTCAACTGACTGCATATTCAAAAGTGAAGCTTCTGGCTAGACTGTGGTTAACTACTTTAAATGAGGAGCAGCGAGTATCTTGAGTAGCTACAGTTTCTAAGTAGCTGTGAAACACTACGTGTGATGGTAAACACTGGAGTCCGGAGTATGCTAAAGTGGATGTTATTACACAAATGTGTGCCATCGCTCATGAATTTTTAATGCACAATTAAACAGTGCGATTAGTACAGCTGTGTGATATTTGCATTTGCGGAGCAGCGGGGTCTCTGGTAATAGCTATAATTCTATCACATAGGGTGTAGAAGGGGGGAGGATTGTAGCGTCGAGGGGTTTTAGCGGAGGAGGAACTGTGTGTTAAAGCCCATCATTATACTTCCTGTCCATCCGTGTCCTCCTCTCACCCATATTCCCTGCTTCTCTTCAGCCGCGGGTCTTTATTGATACTCCAGAGCACTTGATAGCAGACAGAACCATCATTCCTTTAGAAGAAGTGGTTAGCAGACTAGACAGAGTTTGCTTTACACCCTCTCATTCAGTTTGCATTTCTGCTTAAGCAGCTTGCTGACCCAAGTTTGTCTTTCTGGTGTAAACATGCAATAAAATGTGCTGAATGCCAACTAGAAGCAGACTACTACTACCTGGCGCACTTTAGTGCACTACTATTGTCCCAAACACCTGAACAGAGCTTTAAAATGCAGAGCGTACACTTGACCACATGGCGTGTCTGGAAATATGCCCAGTAATAACACTCTTCTCCATCATTTCATAAATTACTGCTGCCATGATCAACAGAAAATGTACACAAACATCTCATCTGTTTACCACCTGCAGAAATAATGCAACATTAAATGCATAAAGCAAGTCTATAACAAGCCTCATTCGCATAGAAACAGGATGTTCGCGCTGACAAGAATGACAATGCACTAAATACAGCTGGAGCAGTGCTAAATCACACTGTAAAAATGTTGTAAGATGTTTTACAAGAAAATAATATTTCATTTTTTTTCTACTATAAATTTTCACCTTTAATTCTGTGTTACTTGCCATTTCTTTGTGAAATTTATTAGCAATCTCTAAGTTAGCACTTTTTTTAGCCAGGATTTCATGGGAGTTTAGATGTCAAAAATTGCAACTTTGCTGAAATATCATGGTAATATCCACAGCATTTTTGTACTGTTTTGCAGGGAAAACTCAAAAATAATCATGATTTACTTTGAAAAAATTAAGTCAAAAATTGCTAGTAAATTTCACAAATAATTACAAAGAGATTACATGAATTATTTCACACTTTCACAAAAAAACAGAACCAGCAAGTGAGTTATTGAAATTAATGGGAAATTTAATTTTTTTGAAGTAGAAAGACTATTTTTTTTTTTTTTTTTTTTTTTTTTTGCAAAAAGAACTTTGATACTGTGTACAATTGCTTGTAATATGTTTGCATATGGTTACTGCAAAATATTTATGAAATATATATAAAAATGTGCATATCCTGTAAAAGAATGCATTTATTTAAATCTAATATACTGGTAAAATCAGACATTATGGGGACTAGGCTAGCGAATATTCGTCAAAAATACATTATCAGTATTATATATTTAATAATATTATTAAACCTCTATGAACTTTCATTTCACATTGATTCATTAGTTTGGATGAAGATTGTAATTAGCTAATAATGCTTTTCCCACTCTCTTTCTGGGGGAAAAAAAAGACAAAAATGCAAACTGCAGCAAATAATGTAGCGTTTTTTTCAGCAAATAATGTAATGTAATGTTTTTTCTGGTTTTGCACCAAATTCTTCAACTGCAAACCTGTGAAATGATCAAGTGGTTGGTGAATAAGACGCACGTGTTGCTCTGAAATCCCGTACCACATGCTAAAGTAGAGCAATGGCTAGTGTCAAGATTTTGCTTCACCCTGTGTACTTTCTGTAAGACTCACTTAATTCTCTCATTGCTGCATGGACAACAAACACTTGGGTCCCACCGGTCGGTCTACATCGCCTTCGCCCTTTGTGAGCAATGTCAACATCCAGTGAACGGACAGAAAACAGCTGAACACTCAACTCAGAGCACTGCGGCTAGCAAACGCCTACAAAATCAAGACCATCCATGACATTTCGGTCAATACGTGAAAGAGCAGAGAGTCACCAGGGTACCCCGTACGTTCAGAAACACTACAGTACGTAACCAACATAATCCTCATTTATCCTTAGTTTAACAACTGAGAATTAATTAAATGGATTCAACTTTTGTACATGTTGAGCAGATAAGAATGTGCAAGATAAGAATAATAATATGCTTCCCCTGCTTAGTCAAGAGTGGAGTACAGATTTTAAAACACTAGGCTTTAAACACTTGCCCACTTTGTATAGTTACAGAGAAAAACTGGACATCGTATACTAAACGAATAAGGATCATTTACACAAAACCAGACTTTCAGGTTGTTCCAAATACAGCAAACTCAGAAAGAAACATGCACATTGATGCTAAGAAATGCATGACAAATGAAAATAATGTTCTAAAATCGATTTAAAATATCAAATGTTTGATATCCTTCGACTGGATGGAATCATAGTCTGAAGCTAAGTGCCCATAGTACACTGCTTGATTTTCAGGGAAACTCTGACTACCGAAAACTTGCAGACTTGTTCTGACCTTAAGTAATTGTCACCAACTGCTATAGACTGCAAATTGAGGCAAAAATCTGCCTTAGAAGAATAATTTACTGAAAAATAAAAATTTGCTCACTCTCAGGTCATCCAAGTTGTAGATGAATTTGAAGATTTGGAGAAATGTAGCATTATATCACTTGCTCACCAATGGATCCTCTGCAGCGAATGGGTGCCGTCAGAATGAGAGTCCAAACAGCTGATAAAAAAGTAATCCACACCACTCCAGCCCATAAATTAATGTCTAGAGAAGCAAAAAGCTGCATGTTTGTAATGAAACTAATTCATCATTTAGGCGTTTAAACTTTAAATCATGACTTCTGGATCATGGACTTCAGTCCATAATAACGCTTTCTCCAGGGAAAAAGTCCATCTTCTATTGTCCTCTCACATCAAAATCCAAAAGCATATTTGTTTCCATCTGTTTTGGACTGTTTTCACTTGTAAATGGTGCTTATCTGTGCATACTTCTCTCCTGATTCAGACGAGATGACTTTATCACTGGAAAAAGCAATATTATGGATAGAGGACTTATATTTTAGCTGGAAGCAATAGTTTGAAGTTAAAAACATCTTAATGATGGATTTGTTTCTTACAAACATACAGCTTTTGGCTTCACAAGACATTAATTGATGGACTGGAGTGGTGTGGATTACTTATGGATTATTCTGATGTTTTTATCAGCTGTTTGGACTCTCATTCTGACGGCACCCATTGACTGCAAAGGATCCATTGGTGAGCAAGAGATGTAAAGCTACATTTCTCCAAATTGGATGAAGAAACAAACTCATCTACATCTTGGATGGCCCGAGGGCGAGTACATTTTTTGCAGATTTAAATTTTTTGGTGAACTATTCCTTTAAGGCCAAGTGTAAGCTACAAGACCTGTTCACAATAAAACACTCAGTTTCATGTCTTCTGTCAAGTCGCCGCACGCACTACATAACTAATCTCACACTGCTGGTTAGTATCTGCAACTAAACACAAGAAGAGGAAACAAGCTTGTTTCTTGAAGTGTGCATTTAGTTCAAATCCATCAATGCATCAAGCCAATCTTGGAAAAGCCATCTTACCCATCTCTCTGGAGATCTGCACAAACGCTTCCACACCGCTTTCCCCGTAGTTCCCTTCAGAAGCCAGCGTGGAGACATAGTTCCAGCCCATCGCCGTGACAATATCCAGCATGGCCTGGGCCTGGTAGGAATCCGGTGGAACGACACGGGAAAAAAAGTCGTAGCGGGTGTTATCGCTCAGCTCTGGAGCTGTAGATGCATAGCTGATCTGAGGAATCTGCAGAGAAAAGAAGAAAGATAGAGAAAGTTTAGAGAGAGGGTTCTCTTGTATCACAGTGGAAGAACTGTATTCTGCCTTCTAAGATACCTAATTTTGGCCAAATTACATGCAGCATTGCACTTCTCCTTTATACAAAAGGCAATCCTATAATGCATGGCAACAAGCTCAGTGAAATCCAACAGATCAGTCAACAGATGCATGCAAATTATAAAACACTTATTTCATTTGATCTTGAAAAGTTAGATGACAAATAGTTGCAGTTCATTCAAAATATGCTGTTTCAACACAATAGCTTGGCAATTCATAGCTATTTTACTTTTGGCGAATTGGTGGATAATTCGCAATTCATATGATCTTATGTTTCTTATGACGGTTATGTTTACAGGTGGGGTTATAGATGGGCCTTCATGCTTACTTCTTTTTTCCTTCATAAGATTCACATCGTACAGATTCATACGAAATCACCACTTCATAAAATAGTTGCATTTTCTTGTGAGTTTGTACATAAGAAGTATTGCATCAGCTTAGCAACATGTGCTAGCTAGAGTTATCATAAACTAAAACAAAAAATTTAACTAAAACCACAAAAAAATTTAATTACTTGAAATAAACGTTAACGGAAATTAAATATTAAACTTAAACTTATTTTATTTTAGCTAGTTGCCAAGGCAACACTTTTTGTTATTGTTTAGTTAAATTATAAAATAAATAATCAATAAAAATTAATAATACTATATAGACATATTTTACAATCCCAAGACATGACATGGACAAAAATATATTTATTGTGGCTACAAATTAATAATTCATTCCCACGAATTTAGAAGTTGTTCCCTCATTTCACTAATTTGTTTCGTCATTTTAGTTAAATCATGGACACGTGTTAAAAATTCATTATTAATTTGTTCCTTTTGATTTAGTAAATCATGCCCATGTTTTGCTAAATCATTCCTTCATTTTGATTAAATTCAAATGAGGGGGAAAATGAATTCAACAAGGGCAGAATTTTCTGAAATGAGGGAACAAATTGTTATTTCATGGCCATAATTTAAATAAAACTTAAATATATACTGTATATATGTATGTGTGTGTGTGTGTGTATATATATATACACACACACACACACATTCACATTTAGTCATTCATTTAGCAGACACTTTCATCCAAAGAACAACAGAAGCAATCAAAACCAACAAAAGAGCAATAATATGTAAGTATATATTGTAAAAAAAAAAAAAAAAAAAAAATGTAAAATGACAAAAACACAACAAAAACTTCGTAAAGCATTAACTAAAATTAAAGTTAAATTGGAAAGAGAAAAGAAAAGGTAAATAGTCATGTCTGCCGCTGAGAATCATGGGTAATGGAGTCTGTGGGAAGTTTGACTGACAGATTCATTGTCTAGAGAAAGAGGACAGGAGGAGGTCAAAGAAGCTCACGGCTGAATTATTCTGAAGGATTCTGTTACAAAACTGTTTTTAGATGCAGCTCACGTCAAGCTCCACAAACGATGTTAAATCCAAACATCCCCGATGGCGCGGCGGTACACAATCACCTAGACTCTGCTTTCACCGCTTGAAGCTGTAAATAAGAAAGCATTTAGCCACAAAGCGCTTGAGGAACTTCACCGCATGCGTCGAGTAGATTCATGAGTAATGATGCCGAACAAAACTCTGACATTGAAAAATACATCAAATTTACTCCGTCTCCAGCAGTGAGAAGTGAAAATTGAAATCTGACACTGTAAGACTGATAATCAAGAGTTTTTGATAAACATGACAACTACGAAAGCATGGAAAAACACAGCTTCAATGCCCTCAGCGTCTTATGCAAAAACTTGCTAATAAGATGCCAAGCGAACTTTTGCGAGGTTCACTCATCGGAAAAGGTTAACCATAATGCATTGCAAACTTTCATTAAGTATACCAGTAGCGGCTTATGAATATTTCATGAAAAAGGCTACACAAATAAGACAACAACCAAGAGGCCAAGATACATAAAAACGGGAAAGATAACTCCTCTTTTATTGCATAACACTTTAAAATAAACAAATATTGCTTTCTGGGAGAAAAGATGCATACTGTGAATATGAAGTTATGATCTCATATTAAAGCGTCAAATTCTTGGTTTATTGCACAAAGAACACAATGGATCTTGAGCACCTTATTTGAAGAAGAATGAATTTTAATTCAAATACCAACATTGGTCAAGTTACATAAAATATAATGCAACCAAATGGGCCTCAGAAATGAAAAGAAATGAAATAAAATGAAATAAAATAAAATAAAATAAAATAAAATACTTTTAAAAGTCTGTTTTTACTGCGAGACTCATAACAAGGAAAAGGAAATTTACAAAATAAAATGCAACCAAATGGTCCTCAGCTACAAAACAAAACAAAACAAAAAAAAAACACAAAACAAAACAAAACAAAGCAAAGCAAAACAAAACAAAATAAAATAAAATGATATTTTAAAATAAAATTATAAGTAAAAAAAAATTAAAATATTTTAAAATAAAATCCTTTTAAAAAGTCTGTTTTTCCTGTGAGATTCATAACATTAAACCAGTAATTTATTATATAGGTCTACCACCATAGGTCAAGTTAAATTATGAAATAAAATGCAACGAAATTCTCCTTAACTACAAAACAAAACACTTTTTTAAAAGTCTGTTTTACCTGCAAGAGTCATACCACTAGACCACTAATTATTAATTACAGTAGGAAGAGACACTTGTATGTCTGATTTTGTCAGAGGAGATGCCACCATAAAACACGGGTCAATTTGATCACTACCGTCAAAAGGCAATAAATCCATTTAACCCAAAGAACAACTCATCTGGCCTTCTGCTCTCTGGCATTTTGTGGCATAAATTCCCATAATTACACATCTAATATAATAATATCAGAGGGCAAAGGATTCGAATTCATCCTCTGAGAACACGAAAACATAAAAGTGTTTGCTTTTTACAGTCAATAAACTCTCAATCCTCAGTAATCCCCTTTTTCAACATTTCCTCAAGCTATCGCTGTATAATTTAACAAACACTTAAAATATAAAAGAAAAAAAGTTTACCTGTAAACTCAAGTCTCCAATGCATTTCATGAACACAACTTTAAAGCTTGGTGAATGAGGACTTAAATATTGACAAGATATTGAGCAGTTGTAGTTTATGATGCCAGTCGATAAAAACTATAAAGAACACAGCATGAGATGTTCTGGTCAAGCGCTTTAAAAGAACAACAGAGATCTCTGAATGACGCATGAAAACGCAGCTGCATGCCGTCACACAAACGCATTGGCATTAAGAGAACAGGCCATTGGAGATGTGCATATGGAGGGACATAACAGACCTGAGGCCATGGACCACAGGCTGGAAGATAAGAATGAAAAAATGGGATGTTTGTGACAGATCTGTGGTATTACAAAACAGGACGTGATGAAGAGATCCTTGAGCATTTAAGACCTAATAATCCTCAGAGAATCGCCAAACCTGAGACCTGCTTAATGGATAAAAGAACAGCATAACTGCTGACAGCATTTGTGACATAATGCCAATTACCAAGATTACAATATCGACTCTGCCCTCAGTTAAAATAAATAAATAAATAAAAACAAAAACCGTGGAAGGGCAACTGACATGCTAGACTTCATGTAAACCTTTTCAAACAGCATTTTTATAATTCTTTGATCATTTTTATGCTTTTAGTCAGTGTTATTTTAGTATTATTGAGATATTATTGAGATACCATTATACATTATACTATTTTGAATCTGTTTTTATTTTTATATTTTCCATTTTAATTTTAGTTAAAGTTTTAGTAATTTTTGTCTTTTTTGGAGTATTTGCAAAATAAAATTACATAAATCTGAAAGAAAAATTATTAAAAATAAAATTTTTAAAAAAAGATGAAAACAGCTGGAGGCCATGATATACACTTTTCATTATACATTCATATAAATTTTAATCTAAAACCCACCGGCTACAATAATGCACTTAAATTAAATAGAGTCATGCTCTTTAAGAGTATTAAAAAGCAGAAATTTGTATTTTTGTTAAACCACTTAAATTAAATGGTCCTTTTTAAGTTTGCAGGCTTTATCTGGTCATAGCTATAACAGCAAGGTTAAGGGTTATTAAGTGATTTTATAATGCTAATAATCTCATACTGATATATATTTTTATAATCTTGCAGCTAGATATTACCCTGTCTACTTCAGTTTTACTTGCCTTACCGTAACAGCAATAATTTTTTACGATAATTGACATCAATGCTATAGTGCATAATTTGTATTGAACCCAGAACATTCCTTTAAAACAGAAATCAAGAAAGTAGCACATATTAATATATAATGTAACCGTTTTCCTATTATTTGTGAAATTAATCAATGCATCCACAAACAACACTCCCAGAACGCTCTGCACTTTTGAAATCATTTGCATATTCTTTGTGTTTTCGTATAGAGAGGTCAATCAGATGAAGTTATAATGTAGGACTGGATGTCACAGGTATAATATCTGATCATACACATCCCACAAACACAAATACATGTGCATGCATTTGAACTGTGTGTGTGTGTGTGTGTGTGTGTGTGTGTGTGTGTGTGTTTGAGTCTCAGGATAATGGAGCTGCCTGGCTGAGCGGCTGATAGATGGTTCTCCAGCACTGCTAATTAACCCTCGCTCAGACCTTTATTGTCCGACATCCAGAAGGCATAAGGCAGACATGGACCTTAACAAAGGGTGCAAATGCAAGCGTGGCCTCATACACACAAACACACTGAGCAGCCTCACGTAATTACAGCTCCATTGATTAATGCGTCTTGTATGTTGAGATTACACTGATCTGATGTCACACACTGATTCCCAGGAGACTTTGTGTTGTATGAGTAGAGGAGACATATTATGAATGTGTGTCCACATATACATGCAATAGCACAAAAACAGTAGGCTAAAACCTCGTTGCTACCAAGTCTCATATGCATATTCTGAATATTTTAAATATAGAAAATAATTTTTTATTTCAAGTCCACTCAAGAACAATCCCTAAGCACCGGTGCATAAAATGTAATTTTAAAAATTGATTTTTAATGCAATAAAATCAATCAATCAATAAAGCAACAAAATGCAATAAAATGAAAGATTAAGATATTAAGTTTTTTTATCCAAATATTTATAATTATTGCATGTCCTGGAACATAAAATTTAAGATTTTTAATGAATTAAATACAAAAAAAAATAATAATAATTAAAATCCAACGCAAATGCAATTGCAAAAATAAAATAAAATAAAATAAGATATTAAGAATTATTATTTACAAAATATATGTATGTTCAAATGTATGGACATACAGCATTATGTATAATATTATTAATTTCAAAGCATTTTCAATCCAATTAAAGAGTGCAAATTGCTGAATTGTGCATCCAGCATATACTAATTCATTCATAAATGCATATATACATACAAACACATGTGCGTTTGTGCGTTTGTGCGTGTGTACGTGCGCGTGTGTTTTTAATAAACTTACAAAGTTTCAAATATAGTATTTTATTTCCAGTATATAATCTAAGATTTTAGTAAACTTCTCAAATTTTCCTATTTTACACACATACTGTATCTTTGTTTGTGAAACAAGATCTTAATGTTACTGAATCAAGCTACTGCTTGGGGGGGGGGGAGACGCTCAATACCACTAAAAACAGTAAGATACAATATTCTATATATAATAACTCATTCTCTGAGTTCAGCGTTCAAATTAAGGGTGATGAAAGCGGATGTCAAACTCGTTGGGCATCACAGATGTCTGGAGGCGTTTTATACACTCAACCTAAAGACACTTCACTGCTTTACTATCAGCATCACTGTTCAGACTCAAAGAGGTGACTGGACTGAGCTCTTAAATAGCTCATTTGAGAGAGCAGCAGATTTAAACTTGGGTTTTGAAAAGTTTACGGTAGTTTAGTTTAGTTGGGCTGTGTATTTTCATTTCACACAAAATAAGCATTGTGTAAAAGTCACAATTACCTGAGGATGTAACAATAGCAACAGCAGGCTGATTAAGATCAAATCTGATGATTAGGATAATACTGAACACGACATCGATAAAACAGTAGGGCCTACTGTCATTATTTATCAATCTATGATAGATTTAAATATCATTTATATAACAAAAATGACAAAAAAATACCGTTTTTGGGTAGCAGAAGACAAGCCTCAACCGATAACAGGCCAAAATTATCCATAAAGAATCCCCAAAAATTACTGTATAATTTGCTCAGTGGTTCAAACGAGTTTCTAGGCAAAATAAAATAAAATAAAATAAAAGATAATTAATATTTTTTTAAAGATTAAAAAATGCTTTTATTTTAAAATGTACACACATACAGTATATGTATATTTTTATTAAATTAAATTTGATTTAAATGTTATTCAAAATTCCAAATTATTCATTCAGTTTAATATAATTTATAGGTTTCTAATAAATTGACCCATGATTTCCTATTTTGTAAGGATAAGACATTTTTTGGTTTCCACAAGACAAACCTTAACCAAAAGTGCTTTGAAATTATAAAGAAACCTTAAAAGAAAACAAAGGCTAAACCCCCTGAAAATTACTGTTTAATGCATACATATAAAAATAAAATAAATAATATTTAAGATTATATTTATATACTTATATTTATATATAAGATTATTTAAGGTTATATTATTTTCATAATAATATTTAATATTAAAATACAATGAAGAAAAATTAAGAACAATCCTCAAGCACTGGTGCAAAACAAATTAAGGTTCTCTATGTAAAATAAAATAAAATAAAATAATTTTAAAAGATAATTCATACTTTAAAGAATTAAAACATATGTTCATTGTAAAATGTAAACACATACAGCATACATATATTTTTTATTAAATTGAATTTGATTTAAATGTAATTCCAAATTCCAAATTATTCATTCATAATCTATAGGTTTCCGGTAAAACTGACCATTAATTTCCTATTTTATAAGGATAAGATCATTTTTGGTTTCTACAAGACAAAACCAAAAGTCCTCTGAAATTATCATAATGAAACCTTTACAGCAGTTAAACCCCCTGGAAAGACGCAGTAAAATTTGCACAGCGGTTATAACCAACAAACATGTTTCATGTGCTTTTTAGGCCAAAAAGTTGTGGGGCTGTGCTAAAACAATAGATTGGATCAATTGCTCAGCGCTGCAACATTAAAAACATGTTATCTCACATTTACTGACAGAAGCAAAGCGACACAAAGAACCACAGCTAAAACCACTGCCAAAAGAGTCCAGAAAATGTCATCGATGCCACGCAGTGACTACAATAAAGCCAAAAAGACCCAGACAACCCAAACCCTGAATGTCACCCAGCAACTGGCCATTTCAGCCGCAATGAGGCGGATCGCTTACATTGTGCACTAGTGATAATGGCAGCAGCGGGGTGTAATTGCAGGGCACGATGCCCTCTCTGCTCGACAGGGGCTTCGACGGGACGTGCTGCATTGGCAGGTGGCTGCGCGCTGGCTTCCGGCTCCAAAGCGGCGGACGGTTTCATCCGTCATCTGGACGGCCTGTCGGATTGGACGGCTGGACTGACAGGGCTGCGGGTAGCGGAGGAGACAGATTAGCTGACGGGGTTTAACTGCCTGTTGAGATCGCTCAAGACAGCCGGCTCCATCACCTTACATTACCGCTTCACATATGAATAGATGTTTGCTTTAGACTTAAGACTGATGCAGCACTGCCATCATACAAGAACAGGTAACCTTTGACCTGAACGGCTCATTATACTCAGGTGGGTCTTACTGAATTCTGTCATTTAGATACTTAAATGTTATTATGACTTGTGTATTTGCACAAGAAAATGAACAGCATTCAAATAAAGAGCTAAAGTCTTTGCTCGGTGAGAGAAATATTGATCATATCATACTAAATTTTATAATTTTATCAGTAGAACTGAAAATTGTAGAGGGAGACAGGCCTAAAATAAAATAAAACAAAACAAAACTTTTTAGGTAGCATGAGGCAAACCGGTAATGCTCTGAAGCAATCCACAAATAAACCTTTAAAATAGTTATGGCTTGATTATTTGTGATGGACTGAGTTAGTTTACATGAAAGTGACAACTTTTTTATTGGAATATTTAACTATATCATATTTAGAAATATTAATAATATCATACAGAATTCTGTATTTTTATCAGTAGAGCTGAAAGTTGTAGAGTGAGACAAACCAATAAAAATAAATAAATAAAATATTAACATCATAAAATTAGAGGGAGACAAACCAATCAAATAAAATAAAACAAAACAAAAAACAAAATAAAATAAAATAAAATATTAAGCTAATTTTTAGGTAGCACGCGCCAAAGCTCTGATATGCATACAATGCAAAAAGAAACATTTAAAATAATTATGACTTAATTATTTGCATAAGATGATGATCATTTAAAGTTAATTTCAATATTCAACCAAATCACACCATATTAGAAATATTGCTAATATACTGAGTTTTGTATTTTTATCAACAGAGCTGAAAGTTGTAGAGTGAGACAAAAAAACTAAAACAAAAATAAAATATTTAAGATATATTAAGAGTGTTTTTGGGGTAGCACAAGGCAAACCTCAACTGATAGCACTCTGAAACAATGCATAACGAAGCCTTTAAAATAGTTGATTTGATTATTTGTACAAGAAGATAACAACCTGAAGTTAATTTGAGTATTTAACCATATCATATTCAGAAACATTGATCATATCATACTGAATTCTGTCATTTTATAAGTAGAACTGAAAAGTTTAGAGTGAGAAAGCAATTAAAACAATCACCACATTCAAATCCATTGCTAATCGTTTCACCTGTTTGTGCTGTTGTTTTCCTTCCACAATGATGTCACTTCCTGGAAGATGATGTCATTAAGGGAGCAGCTTTGCTTAGTTAAAGGGCTTTTACAAAAAACTAGCAGAATTAAATGAATATTAGAAAATTAAAATCCAATTAGGACAATATTCCCCCCCAAAAAATTCTGTTTTAATATATTTATTTAAAAAAAAAAGAAAAAGAAAAAAGAATCTAAAATATTAATATTAATATTTTTAATAAATTGCCCAGTTTTGACATATATGCAAAGTACCAAAATAAATAAATAAATAAATAAACTAAAAACTTAAATAATTTTCAACTTTCAGAATGGTAGGTTTAATATATTAAGGAGTATATGAAGGGAACATGAAAATGTAAGAATATACACTAGACTCGACCCAGGCGATTAGCATGCTAAGCCCCTGGGATCACGATGTCTCTGCAGCATCTCACCCTGTCTGTGATGAGCTGAGAATCGCATGAGCTCACAGCTCGCTCCGTTCCCACTCACACAGAAGAGCTGTATATCACACCTCCCGTACTCACTCCACCTCATACAGCCACCCTGTGTCTGGATGGAGACATCTGAACCTCTGAACGCATGCCTGTGGACCATCCATACTCCATTCAATGACCGTCTGATGCATACAGCACACAAAAATGATGAGAAATACACTGTTCCAAACTGACTGTCTGACTTTAAGCTACAAAAAGTCCCTGCTTGGTTGTCCATGCGTGTGTGTGTGTGTACATAATACCTACATTGGTTTTTCTTTATATTTTGATTTTTCATTTTTCTATTTTACAAAATACTAAATGGATTAAATTAAAATTCCAAATTAAACCCCACATAGAATATTAATATTAACTATTATATATTAATATTAATATTTTAATATTATAAAATAAAATAAAATAAAATAAAAAAATAAAATAAAATAGTTTACCTTTTTGGATAACATGAGGCAAACCTCAACTGGTAATGCTCAACAATCCACAAATAAACCATTAAAATAGTTATGGCTTGATTATTTGTGATGGACTGAGTTAGTTTACATGAAAGTTGTTTATTGGAATATTTAACCATATCATATTTGTTTTATTTATATTTATGTATTTACATTTTTTAATCAATTACCAGATTGTCTATATATGCACGTTATCGGGAAATAATATAGCAAAATAAAATAATTTCCATCTATCAAAATTATAGGTTTAATATTTTATTCAATATATTAAGCGGTATAAAAAGGGGACATGAAAAAGTAAGAAAATGCATATATAATTATTCATTCATGCATATATAAAAAAGTTAATGAATTTTATATATATATATATATATATATATATATATAAATTATTGTGCTCATTTAGAATGAGTATAGAAAGAAATGTGACTTATCTTACATCTTTTCTGTACATAAGTAGTACAAAGTCATATAAAGACAGTAAGATTTAATAAGATATAAAGCTCAACATATTCATGCAGTAATAAAAGTGTGTTTGCCCACTTTCTTGCTTTAAACACATTCTAACCAGCCCTCCATTTATCTCTGTCAAACGCATGTGTATCATTAGTGTCCTCATGGGAAGCATATCTTTTTTTATTTTTAGCAGCTTTCCCTTTAAAGTCGCCACTATCTGGCAAATTCAGACCCCCTTGTCATCCTTTTCATGTAAAACCTTAGGCGGCAATACTTATAACTATTACTAGTAGTACGCTGCGCTCCAACCGCATCATAATCCCCAGCTGCAATGTAAGTGATGTCAGCAAACTCTCCCACAGCTGTTCCAATTAAAACCATCGGTCTAATGCCTCTTTGATCACCCCTGCACTTCCATTACTTTCCACAACGCTCCCTCGGCATTAGCCTCCATGCTAATTTCTTCCTGGTTGCCGCAATAAGGGCAAATTTGACAAACATCAGGCGCGCTTTTGATGGCGGGAGGATTTGGTGACTGAGTCAGAGCCGCTGAGGAGTTTGATGGCTCTCTCTGAATATCAATGCGCCTGGCAGGCCTCCATCACATTGTTGACTGAAAATGAGAGGGAGAGCGTGAGCGTTAATGCACTAGCTGAATTGTTGTGCAGCTTGACGCTCTGGCGTTGAAGGGTTGATTAGTGCTAGAGGCAGAGAGCTCAAGGTCTCTGGTTTGAAGAGTATCATTTACCTTCAGCCTTGACTCAACTTCAGAAATAAGTGATGACGGCACACTTGTACACTGCTGCTAATTTAAATAATATTGATAAAGTCCTTAAATCTGCTCTCTGACTTTCAAAACCTCTTGAATATTGATCCAGACCTTCTCGAAAAGATGCCTTTTCTGGTAGAACATGTCGCTCTGTTGATACCTTGTTAATTTCTCTCATTTTTCTCTCTGTATTGGTAGACTACCTCAGAAAGGTCAGATCTCTAACCTACATAGACATTGATATGTAGTTTGTCCCTCTTTGCAGTTATAACAGCTTCCAATCTTCTGGGAGGCTTTTTGCCCACCATGTTGGATGAGAAGGTTTGGTCCACTGATGTTGGATGGGAAGGTTTGGTCCACTGATGTTGGATGGGAAGGTTTGGTCCACTGATGTTGGATGGGAAGGTTTGGTCCACTGATGTTGGATGGGAAGGTTTGGTCCACTGATGTTGGATGGGAAGGTTTGGTCCACTGATGTTGGATGGGAAGGTTTGGTCCACTGATGTTGGATGGGAAGGTTTGGTGAAATTTCTGTTCCAATTCATCTCTAAAGTGTTCGATGGGGTTGCTGTCAGGGTCTGTTTGGGCTGGTCAGGTTCTTCCAAACTAAACTCATCCAACTATATCTTTATGGACTTTGCTTTGTGCACAGTCATGCTGGAATATCAAAGGGACTTCCCCACACTGTTCCCACAAAGTTGGAAGAATAACATTGTCTTGGTATGCTGAAGCAGGTCTTATGAAGCAAAACAATCAGCCTGTGCAAGAAACTGAACTTCATTTACAACATTATTACCTGTAATCCAGAGCCTCAGGTGAATGCTTTGGAGTGATGTCTGGTTCACGAACGAATCATTCTTTTGAACTGGTTCTCTAGTTGAACCAGTTCACCAAATCAGACTGAACCATCTGAAACGGTCACAGCTTGAGCAGCACAAATCTACAAGTTAATCAAAATTAATTTTCGGACAGTCACTCAGACTCAAAATAAGCCAAAATATCAAAGTATTTTATCTTATGATGAATGAACTCATTCAGCACTCCAGTTCCTTCAACAGTGACTGAACTGAGGAAACAGTTAAACTCGGACCGATGGGCCACTGATATGCGCATGCATGAAGAATGAAGAAGTGAAATGAAGGTTTTTATGGTTTCTCTTGGTTTATGTAAAAACGTGAGCTGATGAAGACTAGTTTGTTCACTTTATATGCTTTAGACATGTAAAAGTGCTTGTAATATAATTGCATATATGTGACATATTTATACTAAATATAATATAATATCAATAATGAAATATAATATCAAACACCACTGCCTCTTTTTGTTTTCATTTTAAAAATATGAATCATATTAATTTGTGGTGCAGGCAATTTGTGCATATATACTATGATTATCTTCACTGGAGTATAATAATATGAAATATGACATAAAACTCAACCCTGCCTCTTTTTGTTAAATGTCAGTTGTAAGGAATAATAATAGCCATTATAAAAATAAAAGTATAAAGTATAAGTGGCTTATATTATAGGAAATAAATACAAAAGCAAGCAATTCAGTCAAACATATGCTACAAAGTCAGCGCTGTAGTACTATGGTAAAGTAAAATAAACATAAAGTTATGAAACTAAACTTTGTGCTCAGCTAAGGCGATATGATCAGGAATAAATAAAATATAGTCATAAGACCAAAGACTGCCAGTTAAATATATCCAAAACGTATTATATCACACGTCATCAGAGCCAGCGGCAAATGTCACAATGACTAGCCGAAGGAACGCTATATATATATATATATATATATATATATATATATATATATATATATACTCGTACATACCACAAATTGGCCATAAATCTAAGAGCAATGATGTTATGATTTTACTACATTCAGTGACACTATGACATTCTTTATTGTAGTCTCTCATTCACAGTAAAAAAACATGAGACTGAATTCATCCTCTCTTATCTCCTGTAGGAAAAAGCCTTAAGAGATTCATTCCAGCGGCTGTAATTGAAAAGATTAAGTAACATACTGGAGTTCAGCAGCGGTGCCGCACACAGAGCGCAAGCCTGATTGAATTTTTAAGTTATCAGGGGGCATTTGATTTGCATTGAGTGTCCGTGCTGGTGCCATTTTCAGCAAAATATGGAAAATTACACTTAACATGCTACATTAGGGGTGGAATGGATTTTATAAATCAAAGCACTAAGGAAGAATTGCAATTAATTCAAATGCACGTGACATTTATGAAAATGGTAGGATGTTACTGTTGCATTCAAGCTGAGAATGATATTTACAGGATGTATAAACTGAAAAAATAACTTTGAAATAATGTTCACTCTGTAGTTATTTGTTTAATTTACTAGCAATTTCTAAGAAATGGCAAGTAACACATTGAATTAAGTGTGAAACTTTGAAGTGCTTAAATTGTGAAATTGTGTTAAAAGTGAAAGAGGTCAATTTCTGGAGCGTTATTTTAAACTTTATCTCACAACTAACTTTAATGTTTTAATGTAATGTTTTAAATGGAAAGTGGAAAAATGTCACTTGTCCTCTTTAAAGAAACTGTTCAGATTTTTCTTAATACTAAGTATTTAAAATTATTACTGGTCCGATTTAAAAAAAAAAAAAAAAAACTTATTCTAGTAAGAAACCACCTAGCAGCCAGCCAAAACTGCTCACATTTTTGTTCCGAAATCTAGTTTTCTACTAATGTTTGCAGATAGCCAACGTATTGCCAAGATGACAAGAAGCCTCAAACTGGAACAGGACTCAGATCAGAAGTACATTATGAAGGTTTTGAAAGAGGTTTTGAAAGTCTCTTCACATCAATGCCGAGTCTTAGAACATGAGGAGAGGTTCATGGATGCCAGTCCGCTCTCAATAATAATAATAGTACTCCAACGAAACAGTCTTCACCCAAAAAGAAAACAACATTTCAGTTTCTCTAGTACTTCAGTCGAGGAGGGATATCAGGGATCCTGTACGTCTGCAACATTGGCTTTCTGCTGTCAAGTGTGGGCCGGTTCCTGCTGTGGATCCCACCTGCGGTGGAGTGGGTCAATACTCAAGTACTGCAGTGTTTTTAACACCACCAAACACGCAATAATTTAAGCAAACCGTGGCGAGAAGATCAAGTTTGCAGTATTATGTAAGTTTCTCATAAATACTGAGATAATATCAAGTTGACTTCATTTCCGGCTCCGCTTACATGCAGACGTTTTGGCACATCGGCCTGACGCGCTCATGTATTTTTCATTAAAATCACAATTGGCAGCATGCCGAGATGCCACCTAATTGCTCTCATATCATCTATGATTGTAACCTGATCTTTTTGTTGTGACGCGCTGCGGCAGATGCATTCATATCTGAAAGGCGAACGCAGAAGTCTGCGATATGAAAGCGTAGCCGCAGGCGTGCTGCTTTACATGTGAACACCACATCTCCCTGAGCATGACTGGTTCGGAAAAGCCGACGATGGGAACTCAACACATTACAACCACCAACCACGGCTCCGGGTGACTCCATCAGACGGGCTGACAGGGAGCTGATGGAAGGAGGTGCGGCGGTGGCCTGTGAAAGCGCTCCACTGGGCACTGAGCCGAATAAAATTAGGCAATCAAAAAGCCATCCCTGCCAGAACAAAGACTTCATTTTTCATGAGTAACAAGTAGACCTGAGCTTTGATAATACATGAGCGACTGGAACGAGTGAAGCCTAGGGGGGGATTTACACATCAACAATGTACTTTAAACTGAAACTGTTTTTTAAAAGTTTTGCATATGCGAAACTATCCACGTTCACACGGATCCGCAAAAATGTCTAAAACGCTGTATTATGCATGCCAGGCCAGTAGATGGCGACGTTACTTTATAAAGAAACCTAGCACCTAATTAATAAATGTGTCTTTTTATAGTTTATACAGAGATGATAACAGTAACGTTTTCAAAAACTTGCACTTTGAAACCCATTTTCAAAAGTTTGCATTTTCAGGCCCCCAAAACACCATTGGCGTGTAAATGAACGGCCAAATTAATATATAAACAACCCCTAAGGATGTGTTTCTCATCACCAATGTACTAAAAACTGAAACTGTTTCTGAAAAGATTTGCATACAAACGACAATGTTGTCAAAACAATCACATTCACATGGATCCACGAAAATGACTAAAAACGCTGTATTTTGCATGCCAGGCCAGTAGTTCTGCGATGTCACTTTGTAAAGAAACACTACGTGCCTATTCTATAGACTGAACACATTATATGCATGCACATGACTTCTCCGATTTCACAAATTGGCGTTTTTGTTGTTTATACAGAGATGATAACAGTATCATTTTCAAAAACGTGCACCTTAAAACTCATTTTCAAAAGTTTGCATTTTCAGGTCCCTGAATTGCCATTGTCGTGTAAATGAATGGTCAAATTCTGTTAAAAAGTTTTATGCTTTTAGCTGAAAACGGTGTCATAAAAACACCCCCTAAAAACACATTTACTCATCATCAATGACTAAAAACTAAAACTGTTTCTGAACAGTTTTGCATACAAATAACAATGTTTTCAAAACAATCCCATTCAAACGGATCCACGAAAATGACTAAAAAGCTGTAATATGCATGCCAGGCCAGTAGTTGGCAAACACTACGCTCCTGCACACATACCTACAGTATAGACTGAACACAATACACATGCACATGACTTCACCGTTTTCACAAATTTGTGAATTTTGTGTTTTTGTAGTTTACACAGAGATGATAATGGTATCGTCTTCAAAAAGTGTGCATTTTCAGGCCCCCAAAATGCATTGTCGTGTAAATGTACGGACTAAAACGCATACAATTTTTTCCATTTTTAGCTGAAAACGTGTAAACGCCCCAATGTGACACCTCTTGAAAACAACACCATTATCAAATCTGTGAAAACAGTGGCATGATGTGCATGCATATTACATATTTAGTCTATAGATACACAGGCATGTAGTGTTTCTTTACATCACCAACTACTGGTCTGGCATCCATAAAACAGCGTTTGTAGTCGAGTTCACGGATCTTTGTGAAGGGTGATCGTTTTTGACCAAATTGTCGTCTGTAGGCAAAAATTTTCAAAAACTTTTCCATTTTTAACACATTACTGTTGTGCAAATGTACCCTAAATGCAATTTAAATGAATATTCTGGGTTCAAAACAAGGCAGTTTCAAGCATTTGTGGCATAATGTTGGTTTATCCTCTAGTTTTCTTTAAATAAATAAATAAAAATTGAGTTTATGGTCAGTACTAACAATGGAAGTGTCACAATACGCTGCTGCAGAGAGAACGCAGGAGTCAAGGAAACGTTTTACAGTCTTTAATCAAAGAAACAGGGAATCAATCACAACAGGAGCTTGAGCAACACACAAAGAAACAAGAAGACCCGACAAACATGAAATGAACAGACAGGGCTTTTAAACTCAGGATAACGAGGGACAGACAGGTGTGGGGAATTAACTAATAATCAAACTAAACAAGGACAGGAACATGACCAAATAAGGAAAAACAGGAACAGGGGCAAAACAAGACACAGACGGTCAAGACACCTGACAGGAAGTGAATGGGGACAGCTGTTTTTTTTTTTGTTGTTTGTTTGTTTGTTTGTTTGTTTGTTTTGAGCATTTAAAAGAAGAAATTTAAAGTTTTGTTTGTTTGTTTTTTATTTTATTTACAATTAATCTCCGCACACCTGACGGCAATCAATAGGTGCATAGGAGACAAAGACCAAAAAGGTCAAAACTGAAAAACTAAAACAAATCTCACACAAACTATGCAAAAAGTATCAAAAACATTTATTTACGACATTTCGGTCACATGACCTTCATCAGGTATCTTTTTTAAATCTTATATAAGCACATTTATACATTAATTCTTCCACCTCAAAGTAAATAAGAAGTGGAAATGGAAAATGGAAAACTTTTCAGATTCTTCTTAACAAGAGCAAAAAGCAAAAAATCTGTGTTATAGTCAAACACTTACAATAGATGTGAATAGAGCCATTTTCTGAAGCAGAAACGTGAAGCTTTTATAAAAGCACTTGCATTTATTTTTTGTTTTGTTTTGTTTTGTTTTTTTTACATGAGCATTATTTGAGAGTAAAGCTGTTTAAATGATCACTTTTACAGTCCCTTTAGTGGTTTTTTTTAGGGTTTTAGAGTTGATTATAAATTTGGTTAGTAAACTTTTTTTTAATTATTACCATATTAAAATGAAGTTCATGTCTTGTGGCTGTACTGTTGAAACTGAGTCTTTTAACATGTAAGGATTGGTCCAATTCACATCCATTGTACTGTAAGTGTCTTACTGTAAACAATTATTGTTTGAAAAGGAGAGACGAGTGGATTAATTTTTGTAGTAATCAAAAATTCTGTCTTCTGTCTTTGTCAGAAGTTATAGTCACTATTTACTGTATGCATACAGGAAGCGTGAATCTTCTTGACATTACATGACTTGATGTTTCATGACTTGAATGCTGAGTTAAGCCAAGCATCTGACATTAATCATGAATATAAGGGTGGCTGACATAACATACAGACATTTTTCAGCAGCCAGATTTCAGATTAAAATGTATAGGAAGTGTTTATGCACCATTTTAATCATCTTTTCACTTCAATAGCCTCGCTGTGTGACAACTGCATGATGTTCCTCCATTAATATGAGATGAAAACGGCATGCACAATTAAACTAAAATTAGAAAAAAAAATGCATGACATATGGCATCTAATGTTGCTGTTGCTGCTTAACATGTCATGTCAAACACTCAAGCACTCACTGTAAGTCTCTCTGAGACTGAATTCTCACACCTCCACGACTGCCAATAAGCTGCTCAGGGAAACACAGTGTGACCTTTTGCGGCTGTTTTGAAGCGGAAATGAATAATAAATGTTATAGACAATAATGCTTTGGTGGAGTATTAAGTATTTATGTTTACACTGAGCCCCCCTGGACTACATTCAAAGAGCGTGCAGTCGATTTTCATCAGGATAATGTTTTCCCTTTGCTGGACTGTAAAACACAATGTTGTGTCAGGTGTGTCTTTTGACAATGGCTGGGTATCAGTTTTAATTTTAGGAATATATAAACATTATAGTATTTTTAAATGGTTGTTTTATTTTATTTTAGTAATGTGCTTTTGTCATTTTTATTAGTTTTTTTTTGTTTGTTTGTTTTATATTTCAGTATTTCTATTTAGCTTTAACTTTTATGTACTTAATATATTTAACAGTTTTACTAAACAAAAACACTGATTTTCAACTCATTTGAACACATTGACAAGTTGTATTTTTTAGATTTTCAGTTTTAAATTTTCATTTCAGTTTAAGTTAATTTTATATTTAAAAAATATTATTAAAAATAGCAATTTTATTGTAATTTTAGTAATGTGCCTTTGTCATTTTTATTAGTTTGTGTTTATATACTTTATTTTAATATTTCTGTTTAGCTTTAATTTATTTTTATTTACCAATTTTTTTTATAGTTATAGTTAACAGTAACAACACTGCTTTTCAACTCATTTGATTACACTGACAAAAGATTTTTATTTTTATATTTATAGTTTTAATTTTAATTGTGGTTTAAGTTCATTTTAGTGATGTATATATATTTTAGTAAAACAAAAATAATATGTTAATAAATGTAAAATGTTAATATCTGTACTAATATCTGTAATCTGTACTCATTTGATCACACAGACTTTATTTTGATTTAACATGCAATTAAATTTTGATTTAATGTGCAAATAACCTTTTTTATTACTAAAATAAGCATACTCAAGTAGGCAGTGTGCAAGTAGACTCTCATTAAAAAGAAAACACACATCTTAACTCACCTAAGCCCTAAACTCCAGCCTTTGTGCAGAATTTCATCCATTTAATTCGATATGTGAGATCTTTTCTCTCAGAACAGTACAAAGTGTTACTCAGCGAAATGTTCAGGGACTCAAATGCCTGTCTGGCTTCGCTGCATTCTAGAGTTCAAGACCTCCAAATGTCAGCATCCGTATTAAATGTCCTTCCTCACAAAGGAGATTGGCTACTTGGACTCTTTTTGCAATGCTAATGGCTGTCTACATTGTTTTAAGCGGCATTATTTGATGAAAATAAACTCTATTCTACTTGTTAGTCACAACTGAGGGACCAAAAAACATTCTCATGAAAATAACTTAGAGTTGTTTTTCAAAGGGGCATAGAAGAAACAACAAAAATCACGGACAAAACTTAAACAATGGTGGACAAAATACTATGCAAAAATATTACAAAAATAGTATGCAAAACAGTATGTAACAACAAAGTAGTATGCTATACTAACATCACATCATTTACTTTGCTCACCAGTGGATCCTCTGCAGTGAATGGGTGCCGTCAGAATGAGAGTCCAAACAGCTGATAAAAACATCACAATAATCCACAAGTAATCCACACCACTGCAGTCTGTCAATTAATGTCTTGTGAAGTGAAAAGCTGCATGTTTGTAAGAAACCAATCCCTCATTAAGACTTTTTAACATCAAACTGCTGCTTCTGGCCAAAATATGAGTTCATAACCCATAAAAACGCATCCTTCGGTGAAAAAGTCCATTTCTTCTTGTTTTCTAGCATCAAAATCCAACCAGATATTTGTTTGGAGCTGATTTAGACTACTTTGGCCTGTAAACAGTGCTTGATTTGTGCAGGTTTCTCTCCTGATTCAGATGAGATGACTTTTACTGGAGAAAGCAATATTATGGATTATGGACTTTTATTGTATTTTAGCTGGAAACAATGGTTTGAAGTTAAAAAGTCTTGATGGATTTGTTTCTTACAAAACACAGCTTTTCTCTTCACAAGATGTTAACTGATGGACTGGAGTGGTGTGGATTACTTGTGGATTATTGTGATCTTTTTATCAGCTGTTTGGACTCTCATTCTGACGGCACCCATTCACTGCAGAGGATCCATTGGTGAGCAAGTGATGCAATGCTACATTTCTCCAAATCTGTTCTGATGAAGAAATAAACTCCTCTACATATTAGATGGTCTGAGGGTGAGTACATTTTCAGCTAATTTTTAGGTGAACTACTCCTTTAACAAATGTAGTAGTAACTATTTTACTATTTTACCAATGTTATTCATATGAAAATATGATTTTTTTTTTTTTTTAGAAAAAAAGTAAGTCATCAAGGTGTCATAAGCAAATACAAATGAGATTGTACAAATTCATACAAACTAGCCACCAATTGACAAGACACAAAATAGTTACAAATTGCCATGAGACTGTGTTGGCTGTTCACAGTCACTGTAGAGCAAAGTTCAAATATGCTTGTTGGTGCTAGCTTTAGTACATTTAGCCCCTTTTCGCTCAACTGCAACATCTCACATTTCATTTTTACAGGCGAACAAGTACATCATCCGGTTCACATAGTGCACTACACTACAGCGTGAACACATTAACAAGCACTATTTATACTACAAAATAGCGTAGAATAGAGTGAAATGGGACACAACCGAAGAGAGTAGTATTAATGGAGAAAATGAACACGACTCAGTGTTTCTCCCCTAAATAAGACAGAAATTTCTGCCCGGATCACAGTGGCATTTGGGTGACATTTAGCAGTGCAGCCTGAGGGGATCGGGAGCATGTCCTGCTAATTTAGTAATTAACCGGGTTCATTTCTAAACTTCAAACAGAAGCAATAAGAATGCAAATACCTGCAGATGACAGCAGAAACCAAGAGACTGTGTTCATATTTCCACTCTCCTCCTTCTGGATCTGTTAATTATGATACATGCTTTTAATAATTAATGGCGGTGATGGATTAATTGATACGTTTCGTGTGAACTCTAGTGTCTTGCTTGTTCTGCACTTTAGATAATGATCCGTCACAGCACTCTCACTTTTGTTTGAGAGTTTGATGAAGTGATGATGGGCTGTTAACACAATAAACCCCTTTTACCCCCAAGACCATTAGCAAGAAACCGAGCGAAACGGAGCGAGAGAACAATATTAAAGGGTGTAAAAGACACATAGAGTGTGAAGCAGCTGCTCGATTTCAGTCTGCTCGTGTCGGATGTAAAACATGTAAAAGACCGTGTAAAACTCCCAAAGCTATTCGGTCTCACAATGAAAATGTCATTCCAGTGATGTTTGCCTTCTACAAAACCTCTCAGCGGTTGTTTGTAACCTCATTCAAGAAAGGGTTTTTGAAGGACTGATACAGAAGAACAACATTTGTTTTTAACAATGTATAAGTACTGTATGAAATACATTTGCTTGTTTGTTTGATTGTTGTTTACTCATATGCTCAAAACTTACTATGCACAAATATTGCTACATATACATCATAAAATGCAATGAAAGTCTGAGAATTTGTTAATTTCTTTATATGTTTCATTGATCCAAGCAAGATAATATATTGTTTTGCAACCATATGGTTAGCAATATAATGTACATTAAGAGAATCATTATCAAAAAGAAACCCCTTCAAGGCAATACAACATACTAAAGACTGACTATAATATAATATAATATAATATAATATAATATAATATAATATAATATAATATAATATAATATAATATATAATTTATAATTTATAAAATTGTTCATAGAAAATGCGTAATAATAGTAATAAATAATAAAAATAATAATTGTAAGAATGATAAAGACAATATACAATATTATACTGTAATATTAAATAAATATATATAAATAAAATGTATTAGCTTAGTTTAGATAAATTATTTTTAAATAATAATAGTTATAATATGATAAAGATGTCTTAAATATTATATAATATAATATAATATTAAACATTAAATTAAATAAATGAGTGTATTAATTGTTTTAGATAATTATAATAAAGATTTCTTATAATAGAAATTATAACAATTTTATATTATATAAAATAAATGTAAATGTAAATATATATATATATATATATATATATATATATATATATATATATACACACACATACACACAAAAATATAAATGTATACATTTCTTAATTTATTTTAAATTATTAAGATAATAATTATATTAAAGATAATAAATATTTTCAAAATATATAATATTATAATATTAAATAAATGTATTAAATGTCTTAATACATTTAATACATAATAAATTATCTTTAAATAATAGATATAATAGAGATAATAAAGATTTCTATAATATAATATAATATAATATAATATAATATAATATAATATAATATAATATAATATAATATAAATGGTTAAATAAATAAGTAAATAAAAATGTATTAATTTATTTTAGATTAATTATTTTTAGATAATTATAATATAAATAATAAAGATTTCTTATAATAATAATGATGTTAATAATAATAATAATAAATTTTGCAATTCTCTATTTATTTATTTATTTATTTATTCATGCATTCATTCTACTATTTTTTTAATACATTTATATACAGAAAAAGATGGTGTTCTAAAAAAATACACCTGTCAAAGGCATTAAATCCTCTGACATTAAAATGTCCATTGAGAGAACCAGTAAACACAGTTAGCGTGACCTTTCCCTGTGAGACTGTGTAGGCCGAACGTGCAGTAAAACCACTGTGAGGTTTCAGACTCCTGTTAATCCATTAGACTCTGATACTGGAGATATTCCACAGCAAAACATCTTCCCACAAGCCTGTCACCCCTGAACCTCGGTAAATGAGTGGTAAAGGCAGTAGGCAGCAGCCGTCGCAGACACCTGGCAGTGAGTGTCAGAGCGGTGAAACTCCACTGACCCGCAGACGGCAGGAACACGCGCCTCTGAGTTTGCTCATTTGGACAGAATGAGCCCACGCTGATGCCGTGTTGTTCACTGCCTGTTTGTGAGATGCACTTGTCACTAATATGTGCTGGGAAAGCTTTCACACCGCAGGATTACATATGAAATCAACTCTTACTCGAAGACAAACTCATACTGAGCTTTAGTGATTTGAACAAACCCTCAACTCTAAATATTAAACCATGCTGCATAACTTGAAAGATGTTTTTCGAAGAGATCAGAGTCCTAATTTTCACCTGATGGATGGTGAAATGAGTGCAAAAATTCCACTGATTTGTTTCCAAAGAGGAAACAAAGACATATTTAAACCAGGGAAAAGAATTTTACTAAGATTTGTTCTAATATCTACTAAGATCTATCTATCTTCTATTCATCCATCCATAGATCTATCTATCTATTATCTCTCCATTCATCCAACCTTAGGTCCACCTAAGTATTTAGCCATTCTCTATCCATCAATCCTTGCATCCATCCATCAATCCATCCATCTATAGGTCTAATCCAACCATACATCCAACCGTCTATCCATCTATCCATCCATTATCTATCCATTCAACCACAGATCCATCCATCTATCCATTATCCATCCATCCATCTGTCGATCCACCGTCTATCCATCCAGCCAACCACAGATCCATCCATCTATCCATCTGTCTGCCTATCTTTCCATCCATCCATCCATCATCTATCCAGTCAACCATATACCTGTCTATCTATCCATCCAACCAACCATAGATCCATTCATCTATCCATTATCCATCCATCCATCTATAGATCTACCCATCTGTCTACCTATCTATCATCCATCCATCTATAGATCTAACTATCCATCCATCCATTTGTCTGCCCATCCATCCATCTATCCATTATCCATCCATCTATAGATCTATCTATCTAGCCATCTATGCATCCATTATCTATCTATTTATGCATCCATCCATCCACTAATGATCCATCCATTCAACCATAGATCTATCCATCTATTCTTCTATCCAGTTATCCATCAATTTATTATCTATCTATCATCCATCTTTCTATAAATCTATCTATCCCATCCATAGATCTCTCCCATCTATCCATCCATTTATTATCTATCTATCCATCCAACCATAGATCCATCCGTCTATCGATGTATCCATCCATTATCTATCCATCCATTATTCTATCTATCTATCTATCTATCTGCTCACCAAGGCTAAATTTATTTGATCAAAAATCTACTCTTTTGATCGATTTAATGCATCCTTGCTGAATAAAGGTAATAATTTCTTCTTCTTGAGAAGAAAAAATATATATATTGACCCCAAACTTTTGAACGGTAGTATGTATAACACAATTACACAATATCCCTTTAAGAAAGAGCGACTAACAGATCGGTGTGTGATCAGTCTCTGGGGTGTCATTGAGAAGTGAAGTGTAAAGAGGGCACCTCCAGGACACTCTTGACTTCCATTCGACCCCAGATTTTTCAGGCCAGTTCACAGTCAGCACGTCACAAGCGATAAGCTTTAATCAATCGGATTACAATGCTGAAGGAATGGAAAACCCTGGATGAAGAGCCCTGGAGTCACGGCAGAACAAAGTTACTGTACGCCCAGCCAATCTGACGCATAATGTGAATCAAAACAGAAACAAACTAGATGAATGGAGTGGGTGTGGATGGAGGAGGAAGGCGTCGCCGACGGAAAACTTTGAGCTCAAGAAAGGCAGTAGCCAGAAGGTACTAAAAACCGTATTTAGGTCTGAAGCACAAAGCTGTCAGAGTCAATTAATTCAGTTCGTGTGGAGAATCTACAACACTGCTTCTCTAACACAAGAACACAGACGCACGCGGCTCTCCGGGGAGCAACTAAAACACCTTTCAGAATACAAAACAACCTGAGCAGATCCATAACACACTCCACTGTTTGTGCGCTTGATTTCTCGCGATACATTACAGATGTGCTGCTAAATGGAGACGTTGCTTTCAAAGCGAAACCTCAGACCTGCTAGTAGTTGTAAAAGCCCTGGGGTTTGCTTTCAGATCTATATATTCCGCCACACTTCCATCATTATGTGAAGTCTGGGATTATGAATAGGTGATGAAATCGCGAGCAGACGCAATCTGAAGTCAAATGGTATGTGTGAAGAATTTCTAACATGCCTGTAAAGTCTGGCTTTGATTCAGAAGCTGATATTTGTGGTTTCATGTTACTCATGTTTCACACATGTAAAGGTTTCGGTATATAAGAGGGGCCGCACAAAATGTCTGTCATTCACACAAAAACATGCAACAGCCAGCACATTTTTACCATGTTTAAACCCATTTAATAGAATTCCACAGATTTTTTTTTTTCACCAAAATCAGTGTTAAAATCAGCTGATTATGTATGGACATGCATACATATATCCCTTGGGCTTTGTTTGTTTGTTTATTGTTTGTTGGTTTGTTTGTTTTATTGTTATATTTATTGTTTGTGCTCATCAAGGCTCCATTTATTTGATCAAAAATATAGTAAAACAGTGATATTGTGTAATATTTTTTCAAATTAATAAACTGCAGTAATACATTTTGAAAAGTTGGATTTGAAATGTTTATTTTAATGTAAAAGTGGTCAAAAATTGTCACCTTTGATTAATTTATAAAAACTTAATGATTAACAATTAAATTTAATAAAATTGCAAAAAATTCAAACACATTGGCATTTAGTGATTAATATTTTTAAGTACATATTTTTAATTTAAAAAATTATGCATTTTCATAATTAAATGCCAATTTTCCACAAATTTGGTGTAAAAAAAAAAAAAAGTGTAAAAACTATATAGAAATACTATATTTCCATGGTAATTCCACATAATTTCTATATAGTTTCCATATATTTCTATATAGATTCACCACAAACTGTGGAAAAAAGCCCCCAGATTTCACCAAGGGACATATAAAAGATGTTTTATTTAGACGAACAAATGCAAATTTAACAGATTTTTTACTAAA
Organism: Spinibarbus caldwelli; assembly: GCA_039654775.1. Taxonomy (NCBI): domain Eukaryota; kingdom Metazoa; phylum Chordata; class Actinopteri; order Cypriniformes; family Cyprinidae; genus Spinibarbus; species Spinibarbus caldwelli. The sequence goes on along the minus strand of CM077229.1, from coordinate 3,562,612 downwards.
ATTGTCAGATGAATAAGAAAAAAACTCACAGATTTCATACGGGGAACTAGACAAGATGTTATATACATTAGCAAATGTCTTTCTCCAAAATGATCTCAAAAAATGTCAAATTATCTGACCTCATAAGGTTATAAGATGCTGTACTTAAAGTACAAGAAAAAGAAGATAAAAAAAAACTTTAAAAGAAAGTAGTTGCATCACGCTAACGTATAAATCAAAAGGTTTTTATGAAAGCTTTGATGGGCAGTGACTCACCACTAGCAAGCGTGGTGTGATTTGTTTTCAGTGTGTGTTTTATGCATTTCAGGTCTCATTTTATTGGTTTGTTTTGCTCAGCCTAGCATGACATTTCTTCTTAAATAGTCCTGGTAGCGAGTTTAAAGCACAATGAAGTCAGGAGGAGTCATCTGCATCTGAATGGCACTTTAAGTGAGTATGTTTCTTTCTGGCTGAGTCACGGACGGACGTTTACTGCGGCGAGTGAATCGAGGCAGAAACGCAGGATGCTTTCGTGCTGTGTGCGTGCAGGCGGAGCAGGAAGACATCCAGCTGGTGTCTGCTCAGCTCTGGACTCACCGTTCACCTGTGGAGCGCTCACTCCCCAGGACGCGGCCGTCCTACATGCTAAACGCTAAAGCAGGGCTCTGACACTGAGCCGCAAATGTTGCTTGCTAATAACTGCTTCCTGTGGGAGCCAGCAGGATATCTGAAGGTTCAGAAAGCAGCATTCAAATCTCAAGATGCTTCTTGTTTTACTGGAGATATTAGTACACAAGAAAGTATGATGTTTTACTTCTATTCATTTGACTACAGAGAAACGTTCAGTTTAAACTGAAATTAAAATTGACATCTTTTACTATCTTAACATATTTCTGGTGTTTCATCAGCATATATATATAAAATATATATAAAACGTTTCACTATCCAATCAATTCTGATGGATAAAATTGTTATTTTTCCCTTGTTTAATGTCCTGTTTTACGTCACATTACACAAGGAAAATGGGTTCCAAACACTTTTGCACTTTGACTTTTAAAAATAAAGCTATAATAGCAAATGGTAATAAATAAATAAATAAATAAATATTATTATTATTATTATTATTATTATTATTATTATTATTATTAACTTAATTCTAAAACACATTATTAATATTTTAAATAGGATTAGTTGAATGGTCCAAAATTATTAGTATTATTATGAACTTAATTAGACAGGTACAATGGTTAACAATAATAATAATAATAATAATAATAATAATAATAACAACAACAATAATAAAGGACTGTTCCATTGGTTTAGAATAATAATAATAATAATAATAATTATTATTATTATTATTATTATTATTATTACTATTATTATTACTACTACTATTATTATTATTATTATTTGAGCCCTTGTACCTATCCAATTATGAATAATAATTATACTATAATTAAATAGATTATAATTAATTGTATTATTATTATTATTATTATTATTATTGTTGTTGTTGTTGTTGTTGTTGTTGTTGTTAATAATTATTAATACTTATTAACTATTATTAATATTATTAACATAATATGCATTTAAAAATATACTCTTTTTAATAAATAAGCTTATTAAAGTCAAAATAACTTATTTCTGAGGTTGTAGAAGGGCACGAGTAACACAAGTGGAGACTCATGGCACCGCTGACATGAATCTCCTGACTGCTAGAGGAGAACCAGAGTCCCTGCTGTTATCAGAGTGATGTAAAAGATAACAGACGGCTCGACAGAACAAGACAAGAAAGGTCACAGCGGACGGCTTCAGCATTAATGCTGTTTATCAGTACGGTTTTATCCACCATTATATCAGAGTGTGATGGTAGTAAACAGAGCTCTCAACCCTGCGTTCAGTGTCAAGAGAGCATGCATAGGTCAACATGAAATCTAAACGGAGCAGATTTACTTTACCAATACACACTCTTGGTCTCATAAATGATTCATCAGTGCATGTTATTTCAAATGAATATCTGTAATCGTTCATCAAAATATAATAGCACTTCTATAACAACTTTCCTTCTCAGTTGACAACCACCTGCCAACACAGAGACAACCTTTCACCATTCAATCAATTCTGACGAATAAAATTAAGTGCTGTCCCACAGCTTTGTCTGACTAATTATCTCGTTTCACTCAAAATTTGTAAACCTGCTGATTTAACTGAAGAAACTGAGGACTTTGAGGGCAAAATCTTCCTCTTTGACACCCCTTTTCTCCACTCTGTGGCATTTAGCATTAATTAAAATCCAATCAAAAGCAATTTCTGTTTTAAAAGGATTCTGAATCAAAAGGTAAAACTGACTTCGTTGCAAAACACTAGTGATTGAACACAATGATCAAAAGCCGGAGTCTCTCTGCTGGGATTAAATTTGACTCGAGTGGTGGCATTGATTCATTTTCTCCACATTAAGCAGGAGAATTCCCCACTAAGTCACATCCTCCGCTGTGGACAAGGTAAGTTAATTAGCCCATTGTATCCGGCCTGTAGTTTGTCAAAGTGGCACAAGAGAAGCCTTTCAAGAACACAATTAAGATGGCAGTCGGTGTCATTCCTCTACAGCAGACTGGAGTCAACGCATCGACTGGGAATCTGTCAGACATGCAGATGGAGCTTTAAATCTATACGCTGACCAGTCGAGCCAGAACACTTCCGAACTCGAACCATCATGACTGTCATCATGCCTGAAAAAACTACTGCTCAGGAGTCTGCTGTTAACACAGGTGAATCTCATGAAATTTGTCAGGATGTCTGGCTCATTTTTCACCACAAAACCAACTGAAAGCTTGCTTACATCACACAGTGTGTTAGCATTTTTATTGCATTATTTTCATGGTAATAAAGTGTATTTCCCCACACTTTTTCCACACATATAATGATATATTAAAGTAACATGCAAAAATAATATTTAAACATCATGTTCATCATCATCTTTTTATTTATTATAATTCTTTATTAATTTTTTTACATTATTATTGTTATTTCTTATTGCATTATTTTCATGGCAAGTATTTCAAGAAATATACATACACATACATCATGTCTACCATCATGGTATTTGATTATATTTTTTTGCATTATCATCATTTTTTCTTTAATGATATATTATTTCAAGTAACATAAAAAATATACATAATGTCCTTCATCATGGCAATTTTCCATTGTTATCATTATTTCTTATTATTTAATGGAAATTAAGTACATTTTCCCACAATCTGTATTACTGCAATGCAAATACATAGTGATTTATTATTACAAGTAATAATATATTTAAGAAAATTATACATCATGTCCATTATTATGGTATTTGTTGTATTGCATTTCATTTATGTTGATTGAAATGTTTTTAAAACATTGTATTGTAGTATTTTTAATATATATATAGATATATATATATATATATACACACACATATGTATGTATGTATGTAATAATAAGATAGTAATATTTATATATTTAATTTTTTTTAAATAAAAACAGTAATAGATTAATGAAAATAGTCATGGTATAGTAATGTAAATCTAAACACATTTCACTGTAATGAAAATAATGTCAAAACGCTATGGAAAATGTAATGTTTTACAAAATAGAATATATAGGCAAAATATTTGCTTTGTCTTTTTATTTTGGGGTGAAATATGAGCTGGCATATTTTGGTAGGATTCACCCGCCCAGGTTCCTGACAAACGAAAATAACATCAGGCCACACTGACAGAGCTATTACAGGTGCATCATTTCCTGTGAAATGAAACGGTTTGAGACAGACCTTTTCTTTTAGCATGTCAATTCCACTGGTCTCTCTCCATCTGTCCATGGAGAAACTAAAGCATAACGTAATGCGAGTGCCGCAGGGATCAAAGACATCCTTTGGTCTCAAGTTCAGTCTATAAATGAGAGGAAATCTCAGAAAAGATGAATTATAACTACAGCCCGCCCGTCTTTCATCTCTGCTCTTCATCATTCTCTTTTCATCACTTTCTCATGTGTCACACACTGATTCAGCAGCGAGACTTCCTGTTTTGTGTCACTTATTAAAAATTCAAGACAGGAAAAGCTCACAGCTACAGCCGAGAGACGAGACGTGCCAACACAAACATTACAAAACAGAACAACAGAGAGATGGAATGAGAGAATAGAATAGAATAGAATAGAATGATTAAGAACGGTAGAATGACAGAATGATAGAACAATAGATGGAAAAAAGGTACATTCAAAGAATGATAGAGTGATCAAAATTGATAGAAAGATAGACAGAACGTTAGAAAGAATAATAATGTAGAACAATAGAAAGAACATTAGAATGACGGACAGAACAATAGAAAAAAACAAAGGAAAGATAGAATGACAGAATGACATTAGACAGAATGATAGATAGAACAATAGACAGAATGACTGAAAGAATGATAGAATGACAATGATAGAACAACAGAATGATAGCTATAACAGAATAATAGAAAGAGCAATATATAGAAAAAACAGAATGATAGAACGATAGATAGAACAATAGAGTGATAGAATGATAGAATGGTAGAAGGAACATTAGATAAAATGACAGAACAATAGAAAGGTAGATGGAATGATAGAAATCAACAAATAATAGAAAGAATAATAGATAAAATGATAGAAAGCTAGAACGATAGAAAGAACATTTGCTAGAGTGATAGAACGATAGAGTGATAGAACAATAGAACGACAGAACGACAGATAGATAGATAGATAGATAGATAGATAGATAGATAGATAGATAGATAGATAGATAGATAGAAAGAATGGTAGAAAGAACATTAGATAAAATGAAAGAACAAAGGTAGATGGAACGATAGAAATCAACAAATAGAAAGATAGAATGACAGAACAATAGAAAGAATAATAGATAAAATGATACAAAGCTGGAACGATACAAAAGACCGTTAGTGATAGAACGATAGATAGAACGATAGATAGAACGACAGACAGACAGACAGACAGACAGACAGACAGACAGACAGATAGATAGATAGATAGATAGATAGATAGATAGATGTAATAGAATAAATTATCATTTTTATGCAAAAATGTACTATATTTTTAATGTATTTGTTTCTTAGAGTAAACCCTCTGATGTGAACGTGAGTTAATGCAATAGGATATGAGCTGACAGTGAGACTCCTCCATCTGTTGCGGTGAGAGCAGAGAGGATTGTGGGGGATTCTGAGGGACGGAGCGGCTCTTGTTGGCAGCCGGTCTGCTGGTAGAGGCGTGAGGGAACACAGCCCTCGACAGACCCGCTCCAACCTTCTGCTCCGCCGGAGGGAAGCCCAGGCACATCCTGCCCAGGAATCAGCGCATCGGGACAGAGCGCAGTCAGCCGAGCGGAGCAGAGCCAGCCGGGTTTGTCTGGGCCGCGGCCAAGGGGAAGCGCCTGGTGTCAGCGGCCTGTCCACTGCGGGACGGGCCCACAAGACCACACCATTACACCTCCACATTTAGAAACACATTTGTTCACATTTTGTCATTTCCTGATGGGAAATTCATGTGCGGACAGGAAAAGAGATACTCATCTGACAAATTTACACCCAGTAATCCCTTGTGAAAAAGAAGTGTGCTGACTGAATGTGCACTTGTAATGTACAGTACTTCAAAACTTAAGTGTATTTTAATAACTGTCCTTGCAGATCACAATGTATGAAATAAAAGCCACTTAAGTGTACTTAAAGAGAGACACTTTCATGGCTGTTTCTTCACACACTTAAGCACACTTTTAAAATTTACACTTTGTAATAATGTCAAATTAAAAGGTAAAAAAACATTTGCACATTTAAAGTACATTCATTCATTGAATCATTGTTTTAATATTTTGCCATGCTTTAAAGACATACACTTATTTTGATGTGTTGTGTATACTGGAAATCAAAAAGCATATTTAAAAAAAAAAAAAAAAAAAAAAAAAAAGCTGTACTTGCAGATAATATAATATTAATGAAATAAAAAGCCACATAAGTGTACTTAAAATGTTCACTTGCATGACTGTTTCTTGACACACTTAAGTAAACTTTTAAAAATAGCACTTTCTAATAATGTCAAATCAGAAACTGTTAATTTAAAATACATGCTAAACCATGTTTTAAAAATCTTTTGTTGTGCTTTAAAGTAGTGCACTTATTTTCATAAGCTGACTAACATACTAAAGCACATGTAAGGACTTTGTTATAAGATTAACTGTAGTGTACTATTCGATATTACAATTACAATTAATATACTGTGTTAATAAATGTATACAGTAAATCAAAAAGTATATTAATGAACTGTTCTTGCTGTTAATATTATATTAATTAAA